>JAJHZJ010000025.1:4242436-4544936 GCA_023548195.1 Bettongia penicillata ogilbyi | reverse complement strand
ATCTGATCTGTGCTTCAGAAATATTGATTTGGCTGCTGAGAAGATGGGTAAGAGAAAGGAGGGACATGGGGTGGGCAGGGTGGGGGACATGCGAAGGATTCAGAGGTTACTGCAATAGTTCAAGTGAAAGGAGATAAATGTTTTATTTAGGGTGGTATCTATATGAGTGAAACAAAAGGAACAAATGTAAGATGTGGTAACTGATTGTATTTTAAGATTAAGGAAGAGGAAAGTGTCAAGGATAGCTTCTAGGATTACTAACATAAATGACTGGAAACATTTGCATCATCTTAAGCATAAATTGAGTTCAGTTTTGGACAAGTTCAGTTTGAAATGCCTCTGGGACACCCTTTTTGAAATGTTTAGTAGGCACTTGGTAGAGCAAGGTTCGTCTTTATAAGAGACCCTAAGTCTTCGTAGGAAGACCTGGGAGTCATCTTAGTAGAGATGACAATTGAACTTATGAAACCTGATGAAACCAGCAAGGGAAAAGTACAGAGAGAAGACAAGTGATCTCATACACAGAGGCTGGCAGATAATGATGATTCAAGAAGAAATGATGAATAAAAAGTGGACAGATAGGTAAGAGCAAAGCCAAGAGATAATAGGATCATGAAAATCCAAAGAGGAAAAAATATCTAGGAGACAGGTGTCATAACGTAAAATGTTGCTGAAAGTTCAAGGGGGATAAGGAAAACAAAAAGTCTTGGATTTAGCAAATAGGAAAACATCAATAACCCTGAGGAAATCATTTTCAATTGAGTGATGAGGTTTATCAATTAATGTTCTTGGTAAAATACATTACCCAGAACTTGAAATAACTTTCTGGAAATGATCTGACTAGGGCAGAATACAGTGGAATTTTAACTTTCCTAGTCCTGGACAGTACTGATTCATAACTTCATATGAATATACATAAATCCAAAAAGTAAAGGGGAAAAATGAAAAAGAACTAGACATTCTAATTCAAAGAGGCAAATTTGACATCATAGGTATTCTTGAGACTTGGTAGGATGTGACTCATGACTAGGCTACAGCTTGGCAAATGGTTTTGAATACTTTACTCAAAAGTAAAAGGTTAAGTAAAGGTGCAGTAGTAGTAAGCAGTGAATATTAAGACGTACAAATGTGAAAGAAATTTAGAATGCCAAGAGATGAGCATAGTGAAAAGTATTTGGGTAAAGAATAGTAGAGGCAGGATCTTGTCATTGAGGTCACTATGAAAAGGAAATAGAGGAGAAGTCTGGAAACAGATCACGAGGCTGTCACCAATGCATGAAAGAGTAATAGTGCAGAACTTTAATTATGTGAACATCTAGTGAAGTACTCAGACCAAAGCTGGAAACTTATCAGGTCTTGACTGTTTTCAATAATTCCATGCTTAAAAAAAAAAAAAAAAATGAAAGAACAAAGAAAGAGAAATTCTATTCTGGATCTGATTCTTTTCCACAGAAATACTACTTCCTTGGGTGGATATGATAGGAAACTTGGAAGTAAGAGAAAAGAAGAGCTTGTTCCATCTTAGAATACTGGGCAGAGTCTGACATGAATTCTAGATTTAGGAAGAGAAATTTGCAAAATGTCCAGTTGCTGAATCTCATTCAATTCATTAATGAAAATAATAGGGGTCTATTCTGAGATATGAGAAGTTCTTAATAATGCAATGCTGACAATATAGAGGAATAGTTCTGAGGAGGCAAGAAAAGAATGATTCTTTAAAGAGACTGCTATAGATGCACAGGAAACTCAACAATTAATTCCATTTTTTTAAAGTGTGTTCAGTAGATGGAAGCACATGAGTACAAAAGGCCTGGAAGTCAAATGTCCAGAGTACTGAAGTTCACAATACACTGAGCTTTGTGAAGAAAGCTAAGAATAACAAAATGTTGGGAGGATCTAGTTCTACTGGGGAAAATAAACAGATCAGAGAAAAAATAGAACCATTGCTTCAAATGGATAGCATAATGGTAACTGACCAAAGAGAAGGCACAGTGATTTGACTATCATTTTAGCTCTATTTTCTCTGTTAAAGACTTTAATGGTCTTAAACTGGCAAGGACAGAAAAAAAATTCTAATAGCAAGTTCAACACCAAGACAGTGAGCACATATAGGTGGTGGTGGTGGTGAGCAGCAAATATTTGCTGAGTGCTTCCAATGTTCCAGGTGTGATAGGTAAAAGAATACTGTAAGCACAGTTTTCATGGACTTCGGCAAATCATTTGATAAAGTCCCTCTTGATATTCTTATGGGAAAAGATGAGACATGTGGACTAGATAATTGTATTCCTAGGTGTTTTAGAAATGGTCGAATGACTGAGACAAACTTGCTTGAAGGTCTCCAGTGGAGGGTCCCAGAGCTTTGTGCTTGGCTCTGTTCTGTTTAAAACTTTTACCAATTATTACATAAAAGAATTGAAAGAGGGCAGAGAAGATGGCATAGAAGAAAGATGCACTTTCTAGCTCATCCTCCACAACTCATAAAATACATATAAAAAATAACTCTAAACAAATTCTAGAGCAGCAGAAGCCACAAATGACAGAGTGAAAGAGATTTCCAGCCAAAGGTAGCCTGGAAGGCCAACAAGAAAGGGCAGAGAGCAGAGTGCAGTCACGGAGCCCAGCCCAGCCTTGGTCTGGCAGAATCCCCAGCAGCAACTGTGGTTCTCAGATCCCTCAAACCAAATGCCAAAGACAGCTTCAAAGGTCAGTGAGAAAGCTTTTTCACCTGGTTGAGAAGGGTCCTCCCTTATCCCCAACCCCAGGTGTCCATTTTTGGAGTCTTCTGCCTAAATTGGGGAAATTGAGCAGCTGATGTGGGTCTCAGCCCTGAGTGCTGGCCCTGGGGTGAGGAACAGTGCTGGCATGGTGGAGCTGGTAGAGGCTCTGGAAAGGGAATTCTACTTGAAGATCTTAGTAGGTCCCAGGCCAGAGCTCAGGCCAGGAGAGGAGTAAACTCCTCTCCCTTGGTTGTGCCACCTAGGAGGAACTGAGAACTTACAGGTCCCCAGACTATATTCTCCTCTTGACAAAGGACTCAAAAGTCAAGTAACTGACAGGGAAAATGCCCAAAAAATGGGAAAAATAAGACTATATAAGGCTACTTTCTTGGTGAACAGGTATTTTCTTCCTTCCTTTTGAATAAGGAAGAACAATGCATATTGTCAGAAGTCAAGCCGTCTGCATCAAGTACCCCCAAAATGAATATGCAATGGGCTCAGGCCATGGAAGAGCTTGAAACATAAGTCAACAGCTTGCTAAAGGAGACCCAAAAAATGCTGAAGAAAATGACACCTTTAAAAATAGGCTAACTCAACTGGAAAAAGAGGTCCAAAAAGCCAATGAAGAGAAGAAGGCTTTAAAGAGCAGAATCAGCCAAATGGAAAAGGAGGTTCAAAATCTCACTGAAGAAAATAGTTCTTCAAACATGAGAGTGGACCTGAGGGAAGCTAATGACTATATGATAAACCAAGAAATTACAAAACAAAACCAAAAGAATGAAAAAATAAAAGATAATGTGAAATATCTCATTGGAAAAATAACTGACCTGGAAAATAGATCCAGGAGAGATAATTTAAAAATTATGGGACTACCTCAGAGCCATGATTTAAAAAAAAGAGCCTAGACTGTATCTTTCATGAAATTATCAAAGAAAACTGCCTTGATATTCTAGAGCCAGAGGGCAAAATAAATATTGAAAGAATCCATCAATCACTCCTGGAAGAGATCCAAAAAGAGAAACTCCTAGGAATATTGTGGCCAAATTCCAGAGCTGTCAGGTCAAGTAGAAAATAATACAAGTAGTCAGAAAGAAACAGTTAAAGCATTGTGGAAATACAATCAGGATAACACAGGATCTGGCACTTTCTAAATTAAGGGATCAAAGGGCTTGGAATAGGATATTCCAGAAGTCAAAGGAACTGGGATTAAAACCAAGAATCACCTAACCAAAAAAACTGAGTATAATACTTCAAGGTAATAAATGGTCATTCAATGATATAGAGCACCTTCAAGCATTCATGATGAAAAGACCAGAACTGAATAGAAAATTTGACTTTCAAACGCAAGAATCAAGAGAAGCATGAAAAGTTAAATAGGAAAGAGAAATCATAAAGGATTTTCTAAAGCTGAATTGTTCACATTCCTTCATGGAAAGATAATATTTGTAACTCTTGAGACTTTTCTCAGTATTTGGATAGGTGGAGGGATTATACACACACACACACACACACACACACACACACGCATGCACACACATGCATATATAGACAGAGAGCACAGGTTGAGTTGAATAAGAAGGCATGATATCTATAAAAAAGTAAAATTAAGGGGTGAGAGTCATATAGTGGGAGGAGAAAGGGAAAAATGGAATGGGGCAAATTGTCACTCAAAAAAGAGATAAGAAAAATCTTTTTCAAAGGAGGAGGAAAGGGAGGAGGTAAGAGGGAGAAAGTGAAGCTTACTCTCTTCACATGTGGCTTAAGGAGAGAATAACATGCTCACTAAATTTAGTATGAAAATCTATCTTACACTACAGGAAAGTAGGGGAGAAGGGGACAAGTGAGATGAGGGTACGATAGAAGGGAGGGCAAATGGGGGAAGGGAGTAACTAGAAGTAAACACTTTTGGGAAGGGAAAAGATCAAATGAGAGAATAGAATAAAGGGTAGGATGGAGGGAAATATAGCTTACAACGTGACTATTGTGGAAGTCTTTTGCAAAATGACACATATATAGCCTATATTGAATTGCTTGCCTTCTCAGTGGGGATGGGTGGGGAGGGAGGACAGAATATTCAAAGTATTAGAAATGAATGCTGAGAATTTTTATTGCATATAACTGGCAAATAAGAAATACAGGTAATGGGGTAGAGAAATTTATCTTTCCCTACAAGAAAAGAGAGAATATGGGGATAAGGGAAGGGTGGGGTATGACAGAAGGGAGGGCACATTGAGGGAAAGGGTAATCAGAATACAAAGTGTTATGGGGTGGAGGGAGGGGAAAGAAGAAGAGAAAAATTAGAACTCTTAATTTTGTGGAAATGAATGTTGTAATCTAAAAATAAATAAGTAAAATTAAAAATAAATAAAAATAGGTAACTCTAATGGCAAAAGAGGTTCAAAAAGCCAATGAGGAAAAGAATACTTTAAAAAGCAGAAATAGCCAAATGGAAAAGGAGGTTCAAAAACTCCCTGAAGAAAATACTTCTTTCAAAATTAGAATGGAACATATGGAGGCTAATGACTTTATGAGAAACCAAGAAATCACAAAACAAAACCAAAAGAATGAAAAAATAGATGACAATGTGAAATAGCTCATTGGTAAAACAGCTGATCTGGATAGATCCAGGAGAGACAACTCAAAAATTAATGAACTACTTGAAAGCGATTATCAAAAAGTGAGCCTAGACATCATCTTTCAAGAAATTATTAAGGAAAACTGCCCTCATATTCTAGAACCAGAAGGTAAAACAAATATTGAAAGAATCCACCAATCATCTCCTGAAAGAGATCTGAAAAGTAAACCTCCTAAAAATATTGTAGCCAGATTTTAGGGTTCCCAGGTCAAAGAGAAAATATTGCAAGCAGCCAGAAATAAACAATTCGAGTATTTTGGAAATTCAATCAGTATAAGAAACGATCTAGCAGTTTCTACATTAAGGGATCAAAAGGTTTGAAATATGATATTCCAGAAGTCAAAGGGTTAAAACCAAGAATCACCTACCCAGCAAAATTGAGTATAATACTTCAGGGGGGGAAATGGTCATTCGATGAAATAGAGGACTTTCAAGCATTCTTGATGAAAAGACCAGAACTAAATAGAAAATATGACTTTCAAACCAAGAATCAAGAGAAGCATGAAAAGGTAAACAAGCAAGAGAAATCATAAGGGACTTACTAAAGTTGAACTGTTTTCATTCCTACATGAAAAGATAATATTTGTAACTCTTGAAACTTTTCTTAGTATTTGGGTAGTTGGAGGGATTATATGCACATACACACATAGATAGATGATGATGATAGATAGATAGATAGACAGATAGATGGAGGGCACAGGGTGAGTTGAATAGGAAGGGATGATATCTAAAAAAATAAAATTGAGTTGTGACAGGGTAATATATTGGGAGGAGAAAGGGAAAAATAGAATGGGGCAAATATTCTCTCATAAAAGATGCAAGAGAAAGCATTTTCAATAGATGAAAAAAGGAGGGAGGTGAGAGGGGAAAAGTGGAACTTACTCTCATCACATTTGGCTTAATGAGGGAATAACATGCAATTTGGTATGAAAAAATCTAACTTACACTACAGGAAAGTAGAGGAGAAGGGGATAAGTCGGATGGAGGGATGATAGAAGGGAGGGCAAATGGAAGGAGGGAGTAATAAGTAATCACTTTTGGGGAGGAACATGGTCAAAAGAGAGAATAGAATAAATGGGGGGCAGAATAGAGTGGAGAGAAATATAGACTTTCACATCATGACTGTTATGGATGTCTTTTCCAAAACTACACATATATAACCTATATTGAATTATTTGCTTTCTCAGTGGGGATGGGTGGGGAGGGAGGAAGGGAGAGAAGTTGGAACTCAGAGTTTAAGGAATGAATGTTGAGAATTGTTTTTGCATGCAACTGGGAAATAAGAAATACTGGTAATGGGGTATAGAAATCTATGTTGCCCTACAAGAAAAGAGAGAAGATAGGGATAAGGGAAGAGAGGGGTGTGATAGAAGGGAGAGCAGATTGGGAGAAGGAGTAATCAGAATGCATGGTGTTTTGGGGTGGGGGAGGGGAGAGATGGGGAGAAAATTTGGAACACAAAATCTTGTGGAAATGAACGTTGAAAACTAAAAAGAAAGAAAGAAAATAAAGGAATTGAAGTGCCCAACAATTTTGACATTTTTTTCCTGAAAAAAATCTTCGATCTTTAAGACCTGAGTTCAAATCCAGCCTCAGACTCTTGATGCTAGCTGTGTGACCTTGGGCAAATCATTTAACCTCAATTGCCTTGACTTCCCTCCTCCAAACTAAATTTAAAAATTTAAAAAAATAAATCTGAGTGACCTCTGTCTGACAACTCATTAAAAAAAATGATACTGAATTAATAGTGTGATTTAACAGCCAAAAAAGAGTATTCAAAGAATGGTAAGAGGATGGTGAAGGGCGCTGATTTCATATTTATGAGGATAATTGAAGAAATGAATGGAAAAGAGGAGATTCAAAGGGATATGATATGTCTTCAAATAGCTGAAGGGCTGTGCTGTGCAAGACATCATTGTTCTCACTGACTCCAGAAGGCATATCAAAAGCAAGGGGTAAAAGTTAAACCAAAGTAAATTTAAATTCCATGTCAGTTTATAACACACACACACACACTCACACACATTCACATACACACACGCACGCACGCACGCACACACACACAGCATTCCTAATAATTAGAGCTATGCAAAAATAGAATAGACTTCCTTAGGAGGTGGAAAGTGAAGTTGGGTGATGTTCTTCAATGAAAGTTTTCTAGCAAAGTCACTTCATTGAATATATTTTAAGAGGGCATTTTTTTTCAGGTGTAGGTTAAACTAAATAGCTACTTTAGTACCATCTAACTCTGAGATTCTGTAGTTCTGTAAGTCTTGTCTCAAAGTCTAGAAGGTATAATATATGTGATGCCACCACCACTTATCTAACACACCTATGTTACAATCAGACAAGACTATGAGACACTACTGTGTGAATACACTATATTCTGACTCTTTAAGGACTTTTTATATGACACAGTTTAATGATGAAAAGGCACAAAAAGGTATTTTGTGCAAAGGGAAAGATTTATAGTTAAAAGTTGCAAGGCAGTGACCTTACTATATTTACATACCTAAAAGGAGTAGAAAAAGAACATTATTTTAATAATAACTACTAATGTATGTGTATTAAGAGACAACTTTCAGATAGGATCTGAGTAGTTTTATGTAGAAAATTAACTCATAAAAATAATACTCAAACATCCTTCAGAATAATGTAGAATGATGCCTCACTTTTTTTTTATGTTTTTATTGATATTTTCTGTGATTTTCATCACTATAGTATCTCATCTATCACTCCCCCTTTCCTCCCAGAGGGCCATTCCATATGATAAATAGAATTTTCAAAGGACTGGGGAGGGATGAAGTCAGTGCAACTGATAGATATATTGAAAAAGACATAAAACATGTCCAACATAGGTGACACCTGTGGACGCCCACCTTCACGAAAGGATAAGTTGGAGATCTGTTCTCCTATCTCTTCATTTGAATGCTGCTTAATCTTTATAATTCTGTTGTATTTACTTTTGATTTCTTTGATGTCATCCTTTCCCTTTACACTACTGTAGTTTTCTGTATACACTAATTTCTTGTCTCAACTAACTTCACTTTCTGCTTCAGTTCATATAAATATGTCCTTGCTTCTAAGCATTCATCATACACATTCTTTCTTTTTCCTATAATTCAATATTTTATTTTCTCCAATATATGCAAAAACAATTTTTAACATTCATTTTTTTTCTAATTTTGCGATCCAAATTCTCTTGCTGTCTTCCTTCCCTTCTCCCCTCATTGAGAAGGCAAGCAATTTGATACAGGTTATACATATAAAATCATGTAAACACATTTCCATATCACTCATGTACAAGAAAACATAAATAAAAAGAAGAAAAATAAAGGAAAAGTGTGCTTTGATCTGCCTTCAGATGTCATCAGTTCTTTCTCTGGACAGAGAAATAATAGCAAGTAATATTTCATTACATTCATGTACTACAATTTGTTTAGCCATCTCTCAGTTGATGGGCATTTACTTTGTTTCCAATTATTACCTGTCACAAAAAGCGTATGAATATTTTGGAGTGGGGGACTTTTTTCTTATCAATGGTTTCCTTGGGGTACAAATTCATTAATGGGGTTTCTGCTTCAAAGGATATGGATATTTTTGTCACTTTATTTGTAATGGCTCACTTATAAAAGGACAATTTGATGTTACAAAGAGTCAGGGAAGGGTCCTTTATTTATTGAAAACAGGAGATATATAGATACTGTAAAGAAACATTTTCAAGGATACCAAAGAGATGAATAATGTTGAAGTCTTTAGAGCTTCAAGAAATTATGGTACCAGAGTTCATTTATATATACAGTTTTTATGATTACAAGGGATGAGTCTTATGACAATTAATAGTTTCAATTTCTTCTTTTGAAAACTGTTCGTATCCTTTGACCATTTATCAATTAGATAATGGCTCTTATTTTTATAAATTTGGCTCGATAAAAAGGATAAACTTTTTTAGAAATGAGAAGTCATGAAACATTTGAAACTGCAGTGTGATTTTAAAAGGTATATCAATGTGATATGAGAAATTTCCTATTATCATAAGAAATTTCCTTAGATTAAAAACTGTCAGTCTCTCTACTTTCAACCTAGACAATGGGGAGAGAAAACCACATAAAGAGGATTATAGTGGTAAGAAATTACTTGGGGAGGAAGTGAAGCATGGCTGGGGCCAGCCTGGCATGAAATAGTAGGAGGCATGAGGTGGTCACATATCAGGAAAATGAGACTCCAGGACATGAGTTTCAGGTACGAAAGGGCTAAGTCCTTCAGAACATGATGTCTGCTGGATAGTGACCTATGGCAGTGGTCATGTGGACAGTGGTCAATTACCTACCTCAAAAATGTGGATTTATCCCAAGGCTCTTCTCTTAGCTCTATCTCTATCTCACTTTCAATGATTAGTAAACTCCCATGAATACAATTATTATCTCTATTAATACAACTGTCTATTTCTTGAGCTCTAGTCATTTGCCAGCAACCTAGTTGAGCTTCAGAGTGCATCTACTATAACTTATCTACAAATGAGATACTAGAACCTTCCACAGTTTAATACACTTAGACCTTCCACAATTAGATGTACTTATACCTGAAGTGATAAAAAAAAAAGGCAAATCCAAAATGAATGAAGCTTCAACACATTAGGGTTTCTTAGACACAGTAAAAGACATGTAACTTTAAAAAGCATCCCAGAATTGCTACTTCAGAGTTAGCTTAATTTTGCTGCTTATGTCTTATTCTTAATGTACCCTTCAAAATGCCATTTACATTTAGTCTCATTACTTAAAAGAAAATAGCATTGGAAAAAACCACTCCCAGAAGCACTTTGCAAAAAGGGATTCAAAAAACACCGGCATTAACTCAACCATCCAAGAATGCCGGGCTAAGCATGAGTCAGTTGACAGTCCAAAACCATCACTGCTACTTGATGCACAAAAGGCTTCCAACTGACTTTCTTACTGCAGCTTTAAACATTTTTAGAAATTTGAGTGACTAAAAAAAACTAGCATTCAGAAAGTTGAATTTTTTTAAAATTTTCTTATCCACATGTAGAGAATAAAAATGGTTGAAGTTTATTTTGGCCAAAATTTTTCAACCCATTCCTACTGGACCTGAGATTAGTCATGACAATTTTAATTACAAAGAAACTCTTCTCAAAATGGAGTGGTTTTTTTCTTTATGACCCATTAACAGCATCAAAGAGTAAAACCATACTTCTTTAAAAAATTGCTTATCGTGATGATTATTTTATCCATTGTTCCATTACCCTATCTATTCATTCATCCCTTCATTCACTTGACACAAACTTATTGAGTGCATACTGTATGTAAGTTGTTGGGTATACTTTGCTATAAACATCTAAATTTCCAAAGCTCTGCTCTTTTTAAGTCTCTTTCCGTGAACCAATAAAAATATTCGGGTTTTCTAATTAAAATTGTTATACCAATTATTTTTCCTTAATACAGATATTTGCCTTGTTTTGGAGCATTTACTACAAAAATACAAACTAAAGGATGGTAAATTTCAAGATATTCCTCTTAAATACATGTGTGTAGAGACAGTGAGTTTTTTTCCTCAGTCAACATACAAATGTACAGCATATAATCCCAGTCTCTGGGAAGCAGGGGAGAGGCTATTACAAACATAAAAGGGACACAGCTTGTTTTTGCTACTGACAGACAAACATGATGAAAGCAGAAATGCTTAACAACTAAAGACAATAACTTTGCTTCCTTTGGTTAGTTTTGTCCAGGCTGAAATTAATTCAGATGACAAACCAAAGAAGCTTTTTGAAATTATTAACTTTAAATCAGATAGCTATCTGAGACAAAGGACAAAGCCCTTGATGCAGGAATGCGAAAGACAGACATAATCTTAGCTTGGGACACTTTGCTTGCCTTTTGTTTGAGACCTTCCATAATACCTGGCTCACAGGTTTGACCATAGGCTAGAAACTGTCAGTCCACCCTTCTTAGGGAGAGGTTTTCATAATAGCAGAGCTGAGATGATCAGCAGGTGACAATGAAGAAACAAATGGGTGCCAGAAGAATGACACCCAATAGAGACCATGAGACCCATGGAGCCATGCTAATCGGAGAGTATACTCCAACATTCCCCATAAGGCCAGCACAGTGTATAGAGAGGAGACAGCACACTCAGTGAGGAAGGTCCCAATGACATCAACATGATGACATCATCAGAAGACATCATTGACCCTGCAGGATCTGAGGCATGACTTGCTCTTTTCTCATGGGTGCCCTTTCTACATGTGTTTGCTATATGTATTCTTCTATGAATAGGCTCTGATCATACATGTAGCCTGTCTATAACATCTGAGGGCCTTATACATGTATATATTCTCTACATGTGTCTCCTCACATATACATGACAATTCTTCTCATTGATGATGTGTCTGTTTTTAGGACATTATTGGCAAAATACACTTCAGATGCAAATTAACTTCCATAAGCTTCAAAAAGGTGTTTGTAACCAAGAAAGGCATGTAATAAAACAAAAACTTCGAAATGCAAATGGGACATAAATGACAATTGCACAAAAGATTGTAAACATTGTCCACACTTGTCAATCCTCTTTTTTTTAGAAAAGTACTCTTTTGATGGCAAATAAACTAGCTGATGAACAACTAGAACAAATGACTTTCAGACAATACAAAAAGTGATTGGATTTTTCTCCATGTCAACAATTTTTTTAAAAAATGCTCAAAGTGTATGGATAAAGTGTTACATTGCTTTGATAATTCATTAAATGCTTTTATGTTGAAATAATGAGGTCCTCTGGATGACCAGAAATGCAAAGACATCATCAGGACTCTTGAGCTATGGTTTGGAGGGGATGCAAACTCACAGAAAACCTTGAACCTACAGCAACTCTTCTGGAGAGTGTGAGAGATATTTGTCTTCCATGTTACGTCCACAACAAAGTTGCATAAGATAATTGATTTAGGGCTGGAAGGGACCTTAGAAATCATTGAGTCCAACTCCCTCAATTTTTAGATAAACTAAGGCCAGGAAGATTAAGTGACTTATCCAATATTACACTGATAGCAAGTAGCAGAACAAGAATTCAAACCCAGCCCCTCCAACTCCATATTCAAACTATTTCCACTCTATCTTATTAGTTAAATATCTACAGGTCTTGTTTTTAACTTATACCGCAATTTTGTAAATTGTACATTGCTGTTTCGAGGTCATGCTTCATAGCTTAGTGAAACTCCAACTTTTCTCCTCTCCAGAAATGAAATCAGAGGTTACAAATCAAGCCAAAATACAAGGTAACTTTTTTTCCATTTTATTTCTTCAGACCCAGAGTAAATCCTCAGAGAAGAGAGAGTTATATCTACTCTCCCCCACAGAGCAGCAAACAGGGGGAAGCCAGAAATCACAAACTCTCATAGTTTAGAAGTTAGAGGGGGATGTCAGTTACCATCTAGTTCAAACCAAATATTAAAGAAATCCTTATCTAGAATCAGTGGTCCTCCAGCATCTCCTTTTAGACTACTCTCATGGTTAGATTTTCCCCCTGGACATCAAGCCTTAATTGGCCTGTTCTAATCTCTTCTCCCCATGACAGAATTTCACATACCTGAAGATGGCTAGGATGCCCCCTTTCTCCTAAGTCTCCTTATCTCCAAAGAAATGTTCCTATTTCCTCTAACTGGTGTTCCATAGACATGGATTCAATACCTTTTGCGATTCTGATGTCTCCCTCTACACACTTCCTCTTCTACTTAGCAATGTCCTTCTTAAACTTCAGTACCTAGAAATAAATACAATGCTCAAGAAAAGAGGTGGTTAGGGCTAAATGCTTTGGGATTAAATGAAGGCTAAATGGTTTGGAATTATCACTTCTTTATTGTTAAAAGCTACAATTCTTTTTTGCGAAAGCCAAAGTCACATTAGCTTTTATGGAAGTTACATCACATTGATGATACATATTCATTCCACTAAATCTTTTTCCAGAGCAACAGAGCTGTCTAACCATGTCCATGCCTCCCCTTCACCATCTTGTACTTGGGAATTTGCTTTTTTTTTACCATAGTATAAATTTATTAAACATTTAACTCTATTGAAATGGGTCAGATAAATGGCATAGCAGATATAGTATCAGGCCTGGAATTAAGAAGATCTAAGTTTAAATTTGACTTCCAGTACTTACTAACTGTGTAACCCTGGGCAAATCATTTGTCTGTCGTCTGCCTTACTTTTCTCATCTTTACAATGAGTATAATAGAAGCACTTACTTTCCAGAACTGTTGTGCCAATCCAATGATACAGTCATAACAAAACATTTAGCATAGGACCTGGCACATAGGGTTAGGGTTATTATTATTTCATTTTATTAAGCTCAACCCAATGTTCTGATCCAGGGGTGCCAAATTCAAATACAAATAAGGGTCACTAAACTGCACATCAACTATATTATGTTCTATTTTAATTATTTTGTTAATCTGGTTTGGGCTGCACTTGAGCCAGGGACCATGTGATTGACTCTCTACTCTGAATCTATCAAGATTTTTTTGGATCCAGAATATGACATCCAGAGCATTAACTATCTCTTACAGCTTTGTGTCATCGTCAGATTTGATGAGCATATCATCTTTGCCTTTATAGATTTTGAAAAATCATTGTTATAAATATTAAAGAGCATAGGATTGAGTAGAGATGCCTGGTGGTAACTCCACTGGAGATCATCTGCTACAATGGCATCAAATCATAACTACTACTAATGGTTTAATTACATTAAACCATTAGCCATTCTTTGAGAGCAGCCATCCAAATCACTCTGAATCCCTTTATATTATCATCTATTCCATATACTTCCACCTTCTCCCTAAGAATAATATGCATAATTTAACAAAATCTTTGTTGAAATTTAAGTAAATTATATCTATAGATAGATAGATCTATATGCCATAGATAGATCTATCTATCTACCTATCTATATACTATATGTAGATGTATCTAACTACCTATCTATACATAGATGAGAAAGAGATAATGACTTACATGATGTATTGATTAGTTTGCTGAATTGCTTTATTATCCTCTATTTTTATTTCGTATTACAAAGGATGACTTGGGGGGAGGTAAGAGAAAGAGAAAGGATATGTTCAGAAATAAAGTGATATAAATATATAAAAAATTAAAATAAAAATTAATAAAATCTGAATTTCTCAATCAAGTCCCTGTGAATTCATTTAAATCTCATTAGGAACTCTTTTTTTCCTTACTAACCAGAAGATTTTCTCCTTGTGCTTTTAGCATTTCATTCAAGTGAGTTTCTCACCATTCCTGTAGGGTCTAAAAATATTAGGCCACTTCATCTTACCAGTCCTTTCTGTGAATTTCTTGAAACCTGCTCTCCCAAATCTATTGCTCCCATGAGATTATGACTGTTTTCCTCTCTTTCTCAAACGCAAAGTCTATGATAGAACAGACACTTGCCCCACAGGGCTCCTGTCATCATTATTTCAGTAACAATTTGCTCCTTATTAGTCAAAATAAGTTCCAGAATATCAGCTCCCCTACTTTATTACTTTTTCATTTCTTAAAGTATGAAACTATCACTGAGAATAAAATTTGTCATTATTTTGTCTATTAGCGCTCATATGATAGCTAGCATTTAGATAGCACTTCAAGATTTACAGAGTACTTCCCCAGTTGATAAATGGTCAAAGGATATGAACAGGCAGTGTTCAGAGGAAGAAACTAAAGATATCTGTAGTCATATGAAAAAATGCTCTAAATCACTGTTGATTAGAGAGATGCAAATCAAAACAACTCTGAAGTACCACGTCACACCTATCAGATTGACTAACATGACAGAACAGAAAGATGATAAATGTTGGAGAGGATGTAGGTGAGTTGGAACAGTAATTCATTGTTGGTGGAGCTGTGAGCTGATCCAACCATTCTGGACAGCATTGGAACTATGCCCAAAGGACAATAAAAATATGCAAACCCTTTGACCCAGCAATAACGCTTCTAGGACTGTATCCCCAAGAGATCATAAAAATGGGAAAGGGCCCCACATGTACAAAAATATTTATAGCAGCACTCTTTGTGGTGGCCAAAAATTGGAAATCAAGAGGATGCCTATCAATTGGGGAATGGCTGAATAAATTATGGTATATGAGTGTAATGGAATAGTATTGTGCTATAAGAAATGATGAACAAGAAGACTGCAGAGAGACCTGGATTTATATGATCTGATGCTGAGCGAAAGGAGCAGAGCCAGGAGAACCTTGTGTACAACAGTGATCACAATGTGTGAGTTTTTCTGGTAGACTTAGAACTTCATTGCAATGCAAGGACTTAAAAAATTCCCACTGATCTTTTAGGGCAAAATGCCTTCCACATCCAGAGAAAGAACTATGGAATTCAATTGCAGAATGTAACAGATCATTTTCTTTTGTATTACGTTTTGGTTTGTCATATGATTTCTCCCATTCATTTTAATTCTTTTACACAGCATGACTATGGTGAAAATGTATTTAATAGGAATGTATGTGTAGAAGCTATATAAAATTACATACTATCTCAGGGAGAGAGGGGGGAAGTAGCATGTAGGGAAGGGAAAAAAATCTAAGATGTATGGTAGTGATTATAGAACGCTGAAAATAAATAAAATTAATAAAATTTTAGAAAAAAGATTTACAAAACACTTCACATATGTTATCTCTTGTGATCCTTACAACAACCCAGTAAGGCAGGTTCGATTTTCATTCCCATTTTACAAATGACCTGGCAGGTTAAGTACGTTGCCTCATTAGTAAGTTTCTGAGGCAGAAATTAATTTCAGGTCTACTCCAAGGCCTCCAGTTGCAGCACTAGCCATAGTACCACCAATCTGCCTCTTTACTCACCATATAGATATTCAGAGGGGCCTATTTCCCCCTTCTACTCTTACTCTCCTCTGTTTCTCTCCTTCCTTCCCTTTCTCATTTTTTTCTCTTATTTCCTTCTTTTCCATCAAAGTCAATTATGCAACCAACATTTACTAAATGTTGGCTACATGCTAGGCAGTTCCTTGAGGAAATTATTCAATGACAATCTTTTGCAGATATACAAATTAAAATGTACTATTCCTGTGTCCAATGTCCTTTCCATGAAAATATTTGCTGTTGTTCCTTCATTTCAGGTATGGCTGACTCTTCATGCACCCATTTGGGGTTTTCCTTAGCAAAGGTGCTAGAGTGGTTTCCTATTTCTTTCTCCAGCTTATTTTACAATGAGGAAACTGAGGCAAACAGGGTTAAGTGACTTACCCAGGTCACAGAGCTACTAAATATCTGAGGCCATATTTGAGCTCAGAAAGAGGAGTTGTCCTGACTCCAGGCTGGGCACGCTATCCACTCCACCTCCTCGATGCCCTTATGGCATGCAGCCCTTTATACCTGGCAAAGTTTATTTAGGTTGGAAAACGAGTTTTAATCCAATTGTGAGCTGCAGACATTTAGAGTTATGATCAAAATCACACTAAAACTTACATCACTCTTCATCTATTTGTTCATATTAGTTTCCATAAATTCATCATTATTTTGAAGGTTAAGCAAGGTCCAATGGAAATTTCTTTAAAATGATTATTTCTCATCTTCAGTGATAGATGATGCAAGAATTTTATTAAGCAGGGTGGAAATGTGAAGAACTAGAAGACTTTACAAGTTCTCTACATTGAGGGATACTAAAATTGTCATCAATTTCATCCTATTTTTTTTCAGTATCTCGGTGGAAATCTCAAAAGATTTTCAGATAACTGCAATGATATTGGAGCAGTTAAATCTGTCATACCTGAGCACAGGGAGTACATTACACTATATTTATACCTCTTCAAATGCAGTCAGTCACACTGGTCAGGCACTGTTAGCCATCTGTCTTGCCCTTGCTCTTCCAAATGTATGTTGTTGCTTTATTTCCTCAGCAAAGGTTTGAACATCTTGCCCAAGGTGGTCACACGATTTCTATGAATCTTCTCAGATGCAATCAACACTGAGCCGGATAATTAGGCCCAAAAGATAAAATGGGCTATGTGACTTCCTTTTAGAGGCCCGTAAGAGAATGTGGTCACCAGACCACCAACAATAGAAATGCATTTCTCATTTCTGCCCAAGAAATAGCAGGATGCTATTAATATGTAAACCACATATAGGGGGATTTACTTTAATCTCAGACATATTAAATCCAGGAACCATTAGTTTTTCAGTTGATAGCCAAAGCTCCGACTACAAATAAAAATAAGGATGTTTGGGGTTCATTTCACCCTAAAGACATTTCTCTTTCTCTGCTTCCAATTTTCTTCCTTTTAACATCACTCTGCTTCAACGTTGTGGTGTTGTTAGTGGCCAGATTGGGTCCAGGAGGGCTTGAATTACTACATCTGAAAAACTGCTGGAGAGATAATGCCCCAGCTCACCTTCCCATCTGCCTAAAGGAAAGAATACCCAGTTGTCTCACAAGTCAAGTGTACTAGATGCCTGTTAGCTTGACAGTACAAATTGAAATTACTTCAAGAATATGTCTCCTTCAAGTTGCAAGGGCTATATGGCCTCAGAGAGGATCTGAAAGAAAGCCATGTGGGTCTAGTGTACTGAGTAACCATGAATCATGCCAATTTCACCTCCTTGGTCTGTCCCTCCCTACCTTTTCATTGATTTTTCCCCTACACAGAGCAATATCCTTAGTATTTGATAATGGGATGTTAATTTCCTCCAAGAAATCTCTTGTTAGCTCATTCCCTACTTGAATTCAGAACCATAGAGAATCTTAGTACTTCATATTAAAGAATTTTTTTCCTTTTCCTTTTGGTTTTTTGGGGGTTTGGTTTCATTTTGATTTTTGGATCATGGCTAATGTTTTTGGAACATGGCTGATTATTTCATATGTCTAATGGGTGTCATATTTTTTGACTTCTCACTAGGTGGGGGAAGGGAAGAAGTGAGAGAATTTAGAACTGAAAATCAAAATAAAATTTAACTATACAAAAAGAGAAAGAGAAAGTCAGTACTGAGAGATACCTTAGAGATCATTTATTTCTCCCTCTCATTTTGCAGGTAAGGAAACCTAATAGTGTTTTTCATTTAAAAATTTTTAATTTAATATTTAAAATTTTTAATTTGAAAAAATTGAAAGTTAATTATGCAAATAGAAATAAGGTCAATAATGGTGAATGAACATGAATGTGTTACAGGTTAGGCAAAAAAGTCTCAGGAACTCAAAATCTTAAATGAGCTGAGGCTGGTGAGGGTATCTAAGGATAACAAAAAAATGTTATTTTAACTACAGTAAGAAAAAACAGAGGCTCAAAGGTGGCTTGGAGTAGCTGGAGCAAAGATAATTGACCACAGAGAAAAGTCAGAGCTACATGACTCCTATTTTGCTTCTTTTTTCTCTGCTAAGCACAGTGACTTTTACATTGGAAAGGTCAGAACAAATATGGAAGGTGCGGAGTTGATACCCAAGATAAGTAATCAAATAGTCAGAGTATACCTAATTGTCCTGGTGAATTTAAGTCACCTATCCCAGATCAACTACCTACTCATGTCTTAAAAGAATTTTAAGTGATTTCTGAGCCATTGTCAATGATATTTGAAAAATCATATAACTAGGAGATAGATCACAAAAGTGAAGGAAAGCAAATGCTAACAATTTTCATAAAAGGGAAGAGAACAGATTCTGCAAACTATAAACCAATGAGTTTGTCTTTGATTCATGGGAAAATTCTGTGAAGAACTGGTTGGTAAACAGCTACAAAGTATTGTTGTGTTTGTCCTTAATTGCGGAAGACCACGCCATCAGAGAAATGATGACATGACTTGCACTTGACTTTGTTTTGAGTGAGGGAGGGCTGTGCAGGTCACCAGCTTCACTTTTCCTCCAGAGCCAACTGAATCCAGTGACCAGATATTCATCAGGATGACTGGAGATGACTCGGGGTGCACCAGGTACTCCCTTACGGTGAGGTAATGCCCATTCGTGGAATAGACCTGTTTAAAAAGTAGCCAGGAGATCAGTAAACTTGTAGAAGATGGGAATGCTGTATGTGTAGATTAACTAATTTTAAACAAAAATTTTGATAAAGTATCGGGTACTAGTCTTGTGAAGAAGATAGGAATATATATTTAGATAATAATACTTTCAGATGGAATCAATACTAGTTGGACTCAAAATATGGTTATTATGGGTCCAATGTCAATGTGGCAGGAAGTCTCCAATGGAACCACCCCAGGCAGCTGGCTTTGACCTTAAGTTACTTAACATTTTGATCAAATGACAACACAATAAAGTCAGAAATGCTATCAGATTTGTGGATTACACAAAGTCAGAAGGGATGGCTTGATGACAATCAAGCTCTGAAGATTTCTTGACAAATTGGAGAATTGGACTAAATCTAATAAGATGAAATTGTGTAGCCTTAAAAGTTTCTTCTTCTTGTTCTCCTCCTCCTCCTTCTCCCTCTTATTAATAATATTATTATGGTTGCTCTTGTCATTATTATCACCATCATTTCTTCTTCCTCTTGTTTTTCAATCATTTCATTCATTCCTAACTCTTTAGGACCTCATTTGGGGTCCTCTTGGCGAAGATCCTGAAGTGCTTCTCCAGTGCATTTCACAGATGAGGACACTAAGGCAAACAGAATTGAGTGGCTTGCCCACAGTCACCCAACTAGTAAGTGTCTGGAGCCAGACTGGAGCCCAGGTCTTCCTGACTCCATCCAGCGTGTCACGTCGTTACCCAGATTAAATGTTCCTTACCTGAGTACAAAAAAAAATCAACTTCCCAAGTCCAAGATTTGTGAAATACAGTTATACTGCAATTGTTTTGAAAAAGTGATAAGAAAGTTTAATAGACTGCAAAGTCAATATGAGGCAACAGTGTGATGTAGCCATCAAAAGCACTAATGTGATGTGAGGCTGCATTAAGAAGAGGTCGAGCTTCCCATTGAGAAGTGATAGTCTCATTGTATTCTGCCCTCAACAAGGCCCATCTAGAATACTGAGTTCTCTTCCATTGATTCAAGGACGTTAACAAGCTAAAGTGCAGCTAGAGGAAAGAAACAAAGATAGGGAAAGGTCCTAAGTCCATGCAACTGAGAATCACTTGAAAAAACTGAGGATGTTTAACCTTGAGAAAACAGTAGACAGGTAGTGAAGTGGATATAATGCCAGGTCTGGGATCAAGAAGACTCATCTCCCCGAGTTCAAATATGGCCTCGAACACTCAGTAGCTGTGTGACCCTGGACACCTAATCCTGTCTGTCTCAGTTTTCTCATGAGTAAAATGAGCTGGAGAAGGAAATGACAAAGCATTCCAGTATCTCTGCCAAGAAAATGGGGTCAGGAAGAGTTGGACATAACTGAAAAATGACTGAAAAACAAAGCAGAAACATCCTAAAAGTTAGAGATGTCCAATAATAAAATGCATTGCCTCTGCATGAAAAAGGATGGGTTCTCCCTCCTCTGAAATCTTCAAGCAGTCGTCAAACAACTCTCTTTTTGAGTATTTACAGTGAAGATTCTTTTCATGTATGGGGTGAATTATCAGAATTATCTGAGGGCTCCTCTAACTCTCCAAGCCTATGATTCTGTGAAGCTTGGAAATGGCACATCGATAACCCAAGATCACACAACTTGTTAGTAAACGGATAGTTATGTGTGTTTGTCCTTCATTCTCAAAGAGGACCGTGACATCAAGATGATGACATGACTTGCAGTTGACTTTGATTTGAGTGAGGGAAGGCTGTGCAAGGTCACCAGCCTCACTCTCTCCTCCAGAGTCATCTGGGTCCAGTGGCTAGATATGCATCAGGACAACTGGAGATGGCCCAAGATACAATGGGAGACCCTGGCCATTTTAGGCCAAGGTCTTACCAGATTCTCACTTTGAGTGAGCTATGCCCATTCAATGAATAGGCCTTTTTAAGTTATTCAAGGGATGGACTCTTTAATCAAAAAAAAAAAAATCAAACTGGGAGGGGAAGGCCCTCAAGGTTCCTGGATAAAAGAGAAACAGTTACTATATAGTATTTATAGTCACTCTGTGCTAGGAGGGTGGGAACCTGTTGTCCAATCTATGAGCTCCCAAGTGAATTGGACTTAAGGCCTGGTCTTTGAGTAAGAAATCTAGTGTTAGGAAACAAACCGTGACTTGAAAGAACTCAGATCTCCTAACCCCAGAATACTTTCCAATATATCATCTTTTTTCTATTTTTGTTCTGGGATCCTATGATCTGTTTCCATTAAGGTAAATTTCATTTTATATTTGATTTGCAAATGTTCATCGTATAGAGGTAAGGGTGGAGGTTGATCAAACCAATCATCTTACCTATAGGGAGAATAATTTTGCAGACTCAATATAACCAATCCTATTTTGCATGTTCATTTTGATGTTGGTTTTTCATAATTTACTTTTCAATATTAAGATAAGCACATGTATGATACAAGTTGGTGAGCAACATATATATGTTCATAACTAATAAAAGACTCCATGATAAGAGAGATAGGCCACCAATGGGAAAATTTTTTAAACAACTTTATCATTATTTTATGTTATCAGAAATCAATCAAATTCATTAGTCAATAATTAGCAATGAGAACTTGAATATAACCGGTTAATCCTCATAGCAAGAGAAACTTGAGACCCTCAGATACTGAGCCTGGTCATAACTCTTGACTGAGGCTGGCTCCTTCTTTCCCCTAGACTTCAGTCTCAAACAATCCCAGTGTTTCTTGAAGGCATTGCTGATTGTACGACAGAGACTTGCCAATTTGCCAGGCAATTTTGCCAGAGTGGAACACCCGCAGCACTCTGGCTAAGCAGAGCACAGTTAGGGTTAAAAAAAAAAAACCTTGTCACTGAGTAGCAGAACAAGACATGCTTCAGGAACGCCTTAAGAAATCAGGTTGGTAGTTTGTTCCTAGTGGAGTTGATGCTTATATTGTCTAATAGATAATTACAAATGGAAGTTTACATGCTCTGATTAATAAAATTTGAATTCATGCATTGATGAATGTAAGTCTGATTTAGTGTTTCTGTTGTACTAGTCAGCATAAAGAAACATGCACTGAGCATTACAGTACCACACAAAATCAACCAATAAACATTTATTAAGTTGCTATATACCAGGCACTGTGCTAAACTGGGCATGCAAAAAGGCAAAAGATAGGCTCTACCCTCAAGGAGTTTACAATCTAATGACACTAAGTATCATTTACTCAAAGTACCTAAGCAGGTGAGCACCTCACTTGAACCAACCAGTGAATCAAAGGCATTAAACTAGATGTAGCAACCCCCGGTTTGCAAGGCATGGAATTTATTAGTCTAAATAAAATGATGCTATGCAGAGAATGGATTGGGATATTGGGATTGTCCAACTTGTGGGTCATTTCAGATAGAGTAGCCAGGTTGGAAACATTGGCATTTGAGTGCCAGGCCAGCACAGGGAAGAGAACATTACAGCGAAGCCTTTTACAAGGAATTGCTTAGTAGAAGAGAGAGAAAAAGAACCTCTCCTTCCTCCATCTACCTTGAGTAGAGAAGGACCTTGTGAACTTTGAAAGGTTGACATATCTTAAACTTTCCAAGTGTCTCCACAACAGTAGCAGTTGATGGCAGTTTGTATCAAGCAATGAGGAGAAATGAGACACATGAAAGGAAAGGTAGCTTTAAAGTTCTCACAGCAGGGTGTCAGGACACTATCCCATGCCCAAGGAGAATTCCATGAAGAACACACAAAGTGTTAGAAAGGGACTTTCAACAACAAACAGTTGGGAATTACTTTTTTGCCACATGAGGTCTCTAAACATGAGCCTGCTTTACCTGAACTCTACATCTATCTGTGGGAGAATATGGCTCCTGTCTGGGGAAATGCTTTCTACCAACTACCTTTACTGTACTATTTTAGTAAATGTTTGATTCTAAAAGCTAAATTAAGTCTGACTGACTCATTGATGGCAACGGATAATCAATGAAGAAAGGACATCATAGTACTAGAAAACTACTCCCATCGAACCCTAAGGAGAGAAATAGTAACCATCCTCTGAGGTCTTAGACTGTTAGTCAGAGTGCTTGCTGGTCAGGAGAGTGAGTCTAGAGGATAATGGATATAATTTATCACAGGCCATCAATTTAAGGACAGAAAACGTAGCTGATTTTTTTCTATCCCCATCTCTCCAACTCTGTCTCTCATATCTAATTCAGGGAGATAGCTGCTTATGTTTCTGACTGACTGTTCCCATGCAGGGTCACTGCTTCCTAGTTACCTTTCTTTGTAGCACAGATCAGAGATAATAACCAAATCCTCTGATTCAAAAAAAGATGAATCCTTCCAACTGCCCTCAATTAGAGGCATCCAAGGCAAGGCTAGCTTTCCTCTACTTCCCCCAGAATGACCTACCATCTCCATCAGCAGCAATCCTTAAAATAAATTTAGAGGCATTTTCTTCCAAGACAGTTTTATTCTAGCTGATGAGCCAAAAGAAAAATCTTGCTTCTTTGTAGCAACAGTACAGACTGTACATGAGGGTCTGGGTCACTGCTGATTCATCCGAGGAAATATCAGCGCTTCTTGATATGAGAAGAGAGCAGCTGAATGTAGAGGACAATTACAAAATCCTTCTGTTGGCCAGCTTTTATGGCTACCACCAGATTGCTCAGGTTCATTAGTTGATTGCTCAAATTCAGTTATAAACAGGCCTTTTCCATTACTAGGTGTTCAAAGCTAACCAACCTAAGGCAAAATTGCAACGCTTCTCTTCCTCCTCCCTCCCAAGGGGAAGAAGCCATCTTCACAGGCTTCTGTCACCTGGTAGAGGAAAGTTTTCCCAGGGGACAGGAAGAATTTGGTGAAAGAGAGAGTGCCAGGGCCTTCCATATTAATCAGGTGAGCAAAGGGACTCAGACCTTAGTCAAAGGGATGTAAGAGATATTAGAGCTATAAGGAACCTTTGAACCTACCTAGTTCAACTCTGGGCAGCTATGGTAGTAGGCCTGGAGTCAGGAACACTCATCTTCAAATCTGACCTCAGACCTTTCCTAGTTGTGTGACTCTGGGCAAGTCACTTAACTCTGTTTGCCTCAGTTTCCTCATCTATAAAATGAATTGGAAAAGGAAATGACAAAACACTCCAGTATCTTTGCCAAGAAAATCCCCAAATGGGGACACAAAGAGTTGGACTTGACTGAAACAAACGAAAAACAAGAATACTCCAACTTCATCATTTTACATAGGAAAAAACTGAGGTCAAGAGATCAGTTAGTTGACCCAAATCACATAGTTAGTGAGTAGCACAGTCAGAATTTGAACTCAGATCCTCTGACTCCTGAGCCAGTTTTATCTCTGTTGAAACACTAGCCCAGCCATCAATTTACTATGTGACCTAAAACAAGTCATTTCCCTTTCTCCAGACCCCAGTTTCTTCACCCATAACAATAAAAAAAAAATACTGAATTCAATAAAATCCCATCTCTTTCCCTATCTGCACAATTTGGGGCAAGTGAGCTCCTAACAATAGGAATAAAGCCAATGATGACAATAATAGCAGAGATGAAGACACATGGAAATACAGCATTTCCAGATTTTTCCAAGGGATTTGCATGTCTTAGCTCATTTTGTTCTCACAATAACTCTGGGAAGTAGGTGCTATAATTACCTCCCTTTAACAGATAAAGAAAGTGAAACTGAAAGGCCAGAAGTGACTTGCCCAGGGTCACACAGCCACTAAATGTGTGTGGCAAGATTTGAACCCAGGTCTTCCAGACTCTAAAGCCAGCATACATAAGGCACTCCTCATCTCTTAAGATTATGTAGTTTTACTTCAAGGGTTTTTAACCTTTTTTATGTCATAGACCATTTTGGGAATCTGGTAAAGCCTACAGACCCCTTCTCAGAATAATGTTTTCAACTGCATAAGAAAAAACACATAGGAAAACAAAATATATTGAAGTAAATTATCAAAAAAAAATTTTAGCATGTTAACTTTGCGTTAAGAACTTCTGGATTAGGTGAGATCATCTCTGCTACTCTTTGCAGCTCTAAAGGCAACAATCTTGTAAAGAGGTCAGGCTAAGTTATCTCTCAGACTTCCTTCTGCTCCAACACTTGATGAAGCTAATTGTTTTAAGGCAATTGATGCTGTTTCTCATGACTCATTTTACTCATTGTTCCCTGGAAAACATTCCCTCACTCTTGGATGAAGCCTGCTGAACTGTAGTCTCCCCATCCTATGACTTTTTTGGAGGATTACTCTGAATTAAGGACAACTAGATGGTGCAGTGGATAGAGCACTCACCCTGGAGTCTGGAAGATTCATCCTCCTGAGCTCAAATCTGGCCTCTGATAATTCCTACCTGTGTGACCCTGGGTAAGTCATTTAACCTTGTTTGGCTCAGTTTCCCATCTATAAAATAAACTGGAGCAGAAAATAACAAACTGAAGATGTCAGAGTAAAAGTAGGGGTTTGTTTGAATTCTCCCCCAAACCCTGCCAAATGTCTGTAAAAAATGACTCTAAAAAATTTCTGGAGCTTTAGAATTCAAAGTATGATGGAGTGAAGCAAATCTCCAGCCCAAGACATCCTGAAAGGTAGATGGGAAGCATCTATTGTGCTGGGTGGGAAAGGGAGTACAATCCAGCATGGTATACACAGGCACAGATTGTGTCTGAGCAGACTTCAGGGGACTGAATCACTGGCAGCTGCAGTGATTTCCAAACTTCTCGACCCCAAAACTCTGAGGACAACTTTGAATGTTGGTGGAAAAAAAAGAGTCTAACCTGTATGATAGAGTAGCACAGTCCAGCCACAGTCACAGAGTGGTGAGGCAGGGCAGAGGGGGCAGAGGATTACACAGTAGCTGAAGCAGCAGCAGCTACAGCAACTGTTTCTGGAGCTCTAGGCACATAGACTGTGGAAGGATCAAGTGGCTGACAGTACACTCCTCCATCCCCACAGAGAGCAGAGAACTATCTTGACAAAGAACTCAAAAGTCAAGTAACTGGCTGAGGAAATGAGCAAATACACTGAGGGGAAGGGGGGAGAACAGACTATGGAACCTTACTTTGGAGACAAAGAAGACCAAAACATACAACCAGAAGAAGACAACAAAGTCAAAGCTCCTACATAAAAAGCCTCCAAGAAAAATGTGAATTGGTCTCAGGCCATGGAAGAGCTGCAAAAGGATTTTGAAAGTCAAGTAAGAGAAGTAGAGGAAAAATTGGTAAGAGAAATGAGAGTGATGCAAGAAAATCATGAAAAACATGTCAATTGGTTGCTAAAAGGGACCCAAAAAATGCTGAAGAAAATTGCACCTTAAAAGATAGCTTAATCCAAATGACAAAAGAAATCCAAAAATACAATGAGGAGAAGAATGCCTTAGAAATCAGAATTGGTCAAATGGGAATGGAGGTACAAAAGCTCACTGGAGAAAATAATTCCTTTAACATTGGAATGGAGTAGATGGAAGCTAATGACTTTATGATAAATCAAAAAATTATAAAACAAATCAAAAAAATGAAAAAATAGATGACAATGTGAAATATCTCATTGTAAAAACAACTGACCTAGAGAATGGATCCAGGAAAGATAATTTAAAAATGATTGGACTACTTGAGGGCCATGATCAAAAAAGAACCTAGACATCATCTTTCAAGAAATTATCAAGGAAAACTGCCCTGATATTCTAGAACCAGAGAATAAGATAGATTTGAAAGAATTCACCAATTGCCTCCTGAAAGAGATCCCAGAAGGAAAACTCTTAAGAATATTGTAGTCAAATTTCATGGTGCCCAGGTCAAGGGAGAAAATATTGCAAACAGCCAGAAAGAAACAATTTGATTATTGTAAAAACACAATGAGGAGAACACAAGATCTAGCAGCTCCTACATTAAGGAAATGGAGGGCTTAGAATATGATATTCCAGAAGTCAAAGGAGCCAGGACTAAAACCAAAAATCACCTACCCAGCAAAACTGAATATAATCCTTCAGGGGGAAAAATAGATATTCAGTGAAATAGAGAACTTTCAAGCATTCTTGATGAAAAGACCAGAGCTCAATAGAAAATTTGACTTTCAAATACAAGAATTAAGAGAAGTATGAAAAGGTAAACAGGAAAGAGAAATCATAAAGGACTCACTAAAGTTGAACTGTTTATCTTGCTATATGGAAAGATAATATTTGTGGCCCTTGAAAGTTTTCTCAGTATTAGGGTAGTTGGAGGGAGGGAATGAGTGAAATTTACTCTCATTGGATTTGGCTTAAGGAAGCAAAAATATGCACACTCGATTGGGTATGAAAATCTATCTTATCCTACAGAAAAGTAGGGGGAAGGAGATAAGGAAAGGGGAATGATAGAAGGAGGGTAAATGGGAGTGGGTAATTCAAAGTAAACACTTTTGAGGAGGGATGGAGTCAAAAAGGAGAATAGAATAAATTGGGGGGGCAGGATAGGATGAAGGGAAATACAGTTAGTCTTTCACAACATGACTCTTATGGAAGTGTTTTGTATGACTACACATGTATAACTTATATCAAATTGCTTCCCTTCTCAATGGGGATATGGGGAGAAGGAAGAAGGGAAAGAATTTGGAACTCAAAATTTTAAAAACAAATGTTAAAAATTGTTTTACATGTAACTGGGACATATGACATACAGGCAATGGGTATAGAAATCTATCTTGCCCTACAATAAAATAGAAGGGAAGGGGATAAGAGAAGGGGGGTTATGATAGAAGGGAGGACATATTGGGGGAAAGGGTAATCAGAATGCATTCTGTCTTGGGGAGGGGGAGGGAAGATATGGGGAGATAATTGGCATCCCAAAATCTTGTAGAAGTGAATGTTGAAAACTAAAAATAAATTAATTAAAAAGGAATTTTTTTAAAAAAAGAAAATAACAGACCACTCCAATATTTTTGTCAAGAAAACCCCAAATGGAGTCATGAAAAGTTGTACCTGACTTAACAAGGACAAATGTTAAACTGACAATCTCCTGTTCCTACTCCTCCTCTTAAAGCAAGTTTTAATTCAGAATATCAGGTTTAGTTAACATAACAAACTATGTTCCTACCAATAAATGAAAAAGTAGAGACCCTGGGGGTTAGAGTATATATTTATGCTACCTGAAAAAATCCTGACAAGGATCAAGAAATGGAGCAGGTATTCAAGTTCTCCTTGAGTAGCGTTATTTTTAAAATGAACACTTTGAGCAAAACAGAGCCTGTCCCACATAGAGAAGGAAGAATGTGCCTTGGAAAAATGGCAAAGAGAAATAGCTTTGTAGAGGCTATCATTAATGACCTCAATTGGAAAATATTGTGTCTCTCAGTTGGTGAATTGGCAGGTATTTCTACATCTGACATGCTGTGTACCTGAAACTGCAGAGTATGCACCAAACTGCTAAATACAGAATTACATGAAATCAAACTTATTTCCTCCTTCATTTGATGATAGTATCAACTCTAAATGGAGGAAAGTCATAGACTCACTGCATGGGAGAACCTCTTCTTGCTGTTTCAACACTGATCCATATGCTTCCTTTCTTCTCCATTTAGATTGAGTCAAAATTATACCCCATTACCCAAATGCATAGACCAGAGGTGAAAACACAAAGCACTGAAACTAAACCATCTCCAGTGGTTTTATATCAAAATTCCCCATAAATGAGAAGGAAAAAAGTCAAAAGATTCTCTGGAACAGAGAACATCAAACCAAAAAATAATGGTCTGTTGGGAGCATAGAATGTGCACCCATCCTGACTCCATGAGAGACTCTCTTTGAGACAAGTCCTAATTGTCTTAGATTCCCATAACAAGGAAGATGGTAATAGAATTCATGAAGAGATTCTTGGCCATAATTATTTTACATGAGAAAGAAAAGAGGTTAAGAAGAAGGGAATTACAGAGAGGTTTCCAGAGATACATGTGAATAGTCATATCCCAAGGAAACTGAACACCTCATTCTCTATCACTAGAAGCTCCAAGGATAGAAAGACACTAGGGAAGATAATATATGAGGCCATCTAAGACCATAATAATACTAATAACTAAAATTTTATATGATTTTAAGTTCCTCAAGGCACATGATATAATACAGATTATATACATGTCTTAATTGATGAAATATAGCCCTTGTACCTTGGGTCAGCCATGCCTACAAAACTAAGAGAAAACAAAAGCCCATGGCAAGTGTGCCAAACAGTGAGGGAGTGTAGGAATTAGCTGGACAGACTTCTTGAAGGTCTTAAAGGTTGTAGTAACAGAAGTAAGAATGGCAGCTGGAAAGCTTTCTATGTCTGGATCTGGGTCTGGATCGAGTCTTCCTTCACACCATTCCACCTCTGCTACTTACTATGTGGCTTCAAGTAAGTCATTTAGCTTTTCTCAAGTTCAGATTATTCATCTGCACAAAGACGTTCATGGACTATGTGATCCCTAAAGTCCCCTTTAGCCTAAGTCTCTGCTTCTATGGCTGTAACTCTTCCACTTTACTAATGACAAACAGGAAGAAAGGATCAGAGTCCAGAATGCAGCCCACTTATTGGGCAGGCTCACCAGGTAGGAAGGCATGGTTGGCATTTGCAATCAATGTCAGAATAGCAAACATAAGCAGAAGGTAGTCCTGTTTCTGAAATATCGTGTCTGATGGACACTCTGAGCCTTTAAGAGACCATGAGTGGTAAAAAGCAAATGAAGACAGCCATTCTTGGCAACAGCAACTAACAAGGAGACTTGAGTCTAAGTAACTTAACTATGTCTGATAACTCCTGACTATTAGGTATATATTCATGTAGTACTGGACGCGGCCACCAATTTAGCCTCAGACACTAGCTGTGTGACCTTCGGTAAGACACTTAAACCTCTGTTTGCCAGTTTCCTTAAGTGTAAAATGACAATAATAACAGCACCTACCTCTTGGGGCCATTGTCAGAATTAAATGAGATAACATTTGTAAAGTGCTTAGAATTGTGCCTGGCATGTGGTAGACGCTATATAAATGCTAACGGTTATTAAAGGGCTACCACTGGAATTCTGGTCATATAGTTGTTATTTTAGTATGTTGGGGTTATTCTGTTTTCTCTCTAAGGACATGAATAAAGATTGTATGCAGTTAAATTATGCTTTTGTGGTCGACTGCATTAAGCCATGTTCATGTAATTGGATTCAAATGAAACACTACATGAAGAGGGCAGGGTGGAGTTTTTCTGGTGCTGTGGGGGTTGATGTAAGAGAATAATTGGATATATCCACCCAGATCACATCCCTGGACTGATACCAGCCACAAAAGGGCAGAACTGAGGCATATAGGTAGCACCAGTCTGTGGGGTGCTGCATTAGAAATTTTCTACTGAAATGGACGGAGTTAATAAGTCACAGGCAAAACTAATTGAGAATTTTAAGAGCATCATTTATTAGCCAGGCTGGTGGCTGCCTCATGTAGAGACCCAGAGGAGACAGCCCCGAACTGAGGTGGGTGAGTACATTTTAAGCATTTCAGCGCTACTTGGTACAGTCTTGCACAACAAACAGAGTTCTGACAGAGCAAGAGGGGGACTTGGTGCTAGGCAAGAACCCCCAAACAGAAGGTGGTTGTCAGGGTGCTACTAGGCAAAGGACCCCAACAGAGGAGAGGTGCCAGGAGAAGTAGCCAATCAGGAAGGCGGGGGGGCTCAGGAGAAAGTGGTTACCTGGCAATTAGGGTCTAACATTAGGGGGACACAGGTGGTTACCATGCAAATGGACTAAACAAGAAATGACTGTTAACAATTTATTAGATATTAAACCAAAGGGGAATAACATTTTGACAGGGGCCCAACAACAGAAAAACTGTTACTAGGCAAGTCATCCAACCCTGACCAGTAACCTAACAGATATCTCTCAATCTAGGGCCCAGGGAGGAATAATGTCCATTTTACTACCAAGTTGATAGCAAGCCATAAATCACTACTATTTAGGATTAACCATTAAAATAATTCTGAGGGGGAGGAGCCAAGATGGCAGAATAGAAAGATTCACATATGCTAGCTCCAAATCCACAGCCCATAAAATACCTGTAAAGAAGAACTCCCAACAAATTCTGGAGCAGTGGAAGCCACACAACAATGGAGTGGAGGAGATTTCTGTTCCCAAAAGTCCTGAAAAACCAACACCAAAGGTCCCTCAAGCACCAGACCCAGAGCAGAGCCCAGCCCTGCCTTGGCTGCGAAGCACTGGGAGAGAAGCAGATCCAAGCAGGCTTCAGGGACAGAATCTCCAGCAGCTGCTCAGGTCCCTCCACCAACAGACACCAAAGGTCAGTGAGAGACCCTGTTTGGCTGGCTGAGAGGGGAGTGGGGTGTCCCCATGACTCAGGCTCCTTTGGGAGGCAGCAGTGGAGGCAGGAGCAGACAGGGGCTCCCAAAGGAGACAGGAGCTCAGATCCATTACTGAAGATTTCCACGTAAACTCCTTAAGGGAACTGACCCCTGTATGGCAACCTTGCCCCGACCCGAGCAGCTGAACATAATCTCACACTGAATAGCAGCCCTGCCCACACCTGAGCACTGAATTTAATCTTACACTGAATAGCAGCCCTGCCCCCGCTGAAAGCCTTGAGGCTGGGAAGCAGCATTTGAATCTCAGGCCCCAAGCATTAGCTGGGCAGATCTGGAGGCAGGGTGGGTGTGGAAAGGAATCTCAGAAGTCAAGTAACTGGCTGGGAAAATGCCCCAAAAAGGGAAAAAAATAAGACCATAGAAAGTTACTTTCTTGGTGAACAGATATCTCCTTCCTTTCTGATGAGGAAGAACAATGGTTACCATCAGGGAAAGACATAGAAGTCAAGGCTTCTGTATCCCAAACATCCAAAATAAATATTCAATGGGCTCAGGCCATGGAAGAGCTCAAAAAGGATTTTGAAATTCAAGTGAGAGAGGTGGAGGAAAAGCTGGGAAGAGAAATGAGAGAGATGCAAGAAAAGCATGAAAAGCAGGTCAACACCATGCTAAAGGAGACCCAAAAAAATACTGAAGAAAATAACACCTTGAAAAATAGGCTCACTCAATTGGCAAAAGAGGTTCAAAAAGCCAATGAGGAGAAGAATGCTTTCAAAAGGAGAATTAGCCAAATGGAAAAGGAGGTTCAAAAGCTCACTGAAGAAAATAGTTCTTTCAAAATTGGAATGGAATAGATGGAGGCTAATGACTTTCTGAGAAACCAAGAAATCACAAAACAAAACCAAAAGAATGGGAAAAAATGGAAAATAAAGTGAAATATCTCATTGGAAAAACAACTGACCTGGAAAATAGATCCAGGAGAGACAATTTAAAAATTATGGGACTACCTGAAAGCCATGACCAAAAGAAGAGCCTAGACAACATCTTCCATGAAGTTATCAAGGAAAATTGTCCTGAGATTCTAGAACCAGAGGGCAAAATAAGTATTCAAGGAATCCACCAATCACAGCCTGAAAGAGATCCAAAAAGAGAAACTCCTAGGAACGTTGTAGCCAAATTCCAGAATTCCCAGGTCAAGAAGAAAATATTGCAAGCAGCTAGAAAGAAACAATTCAAGTATTGTGGAAATACAATCAGGATAACTAAAGATCTAGCAGCTTCTACATTAAGGGATCGAAGGGCGTGGAATAGGATATTCCAGAAGTCAAAGGAACTAGGACTAAAATCAAGAATCACCTAGCCCACAAAACTGAGTATAATACTTCAGGGAAAAAACTGGTCTTTCAATGAAACAGAGGACTTTCAAGCAATCTTGATGAAAAGACCAGAGCTGAAAAGAAAATTTGACTTTCAAACACAAAAATGAAAAGAAGAATGAAATGGTAAACAGCAATGAGAAGTCATAAGGGACTTGCTAAAGTTGAACTGTTTACATTCCTACATGGAAAGACAATATTTGTAACTATTGAAACTTTTCAATATCTGGGTAGTTGGTGGGATTACACACACACACACACACACACACACATACATACACACATACACACGTGCAAGCACACACAGAGACAGAGAGCACAGAGCGAATTGAATAGGATGGGACCATATCTTTAAAAAATGAAGTTAAGCAGTGAAAGAGAAATGTATTGGGAGGAGAGAGGGAGAAATGGAATAGGACAAATTATCTCTCATAGAAGAGGCAGGCAGGAGGCTTTTTAGTGGAGGGAAAAAGAGGGAGGTGAGAGAAAACAAGAAGTTTACTCTCATCACATTCGACTAAAGGAAGAAATAAAATGCACACTCATTTTGGTATGGAAACCTATCTTACAATACAGGAAAATGGGGGAGAAGGAGATAAGCAAGGTGGGGGATGATGGAAGGGAGGGTAATGGGAGGAGGGAGCAATTTGAAGTCAACATTCGGGGAGGGACAGGATCAAGAGAGAGAATAGAAGCAATGGGGGGCAGGATAGGATGGAGGGAAATACAGTTAGTCTTACACAACATGACTATTATCGAAGTCATTTGCAAAACTACACAGATAGGGCCTATATTGAATTGCCTGCCTTCCCAAAGGGAATGGGTGGGGAGGGAGGGATGGGGAGAATTTGGAACTCAAAGTTTTAGGAACAACTGTTTAGTATTGTTCTTGCTACTAGGAAATAAGAAATACAGTTAACGGAGAATAGAAAGCTATCTGGCCCTACAGGATAAAAGAGAAGATGGGGACAGGGGAAGGGAGGGATGATAGAAGAGAGGGCAGATTGGTGATAGGGGAAATTAGAATGCTCAGTGTATTGGGGCAGGGGGGAGGGGACAAGGGGGGAGAAAATTTGGAACCCAAAATTTTGTGTAAATAAATGTAAAAAGTTAAATAAATAAATTTATTAAAAAAAAGGGGGAAAAATAAAATAATGCTGAATCAATCCATCTCTTTGTATGTCTAATTTCCTTTCTGGCCATCTTTTCCCCACAAAAAATAACTTAATAATAAGCATTTCTATAACTCTTTAAGATTTGGAAAGTATCCTCCTTTTATCCTCATAACAACTGAAGAGGTCACTGGTATTATTTTTCCCCATTTCACAGATGAGGAAACTAAGGCAGACAGAGATTTAAGTGACTTGCCCAACATCCCACAGTTAGTGAGAATCTGAGACTGGATTTACAATCAATTCTTCCTTCCTCTATATCCAACGATCCTAGCTGCCTTTAGGGAGTGACTTTTTGAAATGTTTTATTCAAATTTGGTCAGCCTTGATCTCCTAGTGCTTCCCTATGAGCAACTAGCCCCAAAGTTTGGCAGGACAAGTGGACTTGTGCTCTGGACACATTCTTTAGGTTTTCCTCACAGTAGAGAGAGGACCAGTCTAACAATTAGTAGTGAACCTTAACCCTAACTCTCCCTCTTCGTTCCTGTGTGACCATAGCCAACACACATATCATTCCATTCCTCAGTTTCCTCAACTGTGATAAAAGAATGTTGTATCACCTTCTCAGAGTTGTCATTGGGAGCAAATGAGATAAAAAATGAGAAAGAATGCTGACATAAAGTACTGTTCAGTCATGTTTGTCTCTGGTTTTCTTGGCAAAGACACTGAATGAAGTAGCTTGCCTTTTCCTTCTCCAACTCGTTTTACAGATATAGATTTGCCCGGGGTCACACAGCTAGTGAGAGCCTGAGGTCAAATTTGAACTCAGGTATCCCTAACTGTGGGCCCTGGTCTCCATCCACTGAGCCACCTAGCTGCCCACATAAAGTATTTATTTATTTTTAATCCATGGAATAAAACAAGCAATTACAAAACACAGTATGATCAAAAAGATGATTGCACATGAAAGTGCAACTCTCTTATGTACAACTTGTTATTCCTTTTAAATATATAGTAAAGTTATCATGTAAATTTCTTTTTTCCTTTTTTTCTTCCCTCCCCCCATTCTACCCTAGAGATGACATTAAGCAGTTTGAAAATCCTAATACTGAGCAGCCACAATGTAGTGGCCAAAGCACTGAATTTTAATCTCAGTTTTGCTGCCTGCTAACCATGTTGTTGTACAGACGCATTTAACTGCTCTGTATCTCAATTTCTCATCTGGGAAACCAGATACTGTAAGGTCCAACTCAGCTCAAAATCCCTCTTTGTACTCGTAACATATAGACTCTGAGATTATTTTCTTTTTTAAAAATTTTTTTTCATTTATTTTATTTCAATTAACAAAAATCTATTTTTCTCCTTCCAACCACTCCCTTCCCCTGGGGAAAGACCTTTTAATAAATATGTATAGTAACTCAAAACAAATATTTGCAAGAGTCCTAGCCCAAAAAATGCACATCTTAATCTGTACCCCAGGACCATTATCTCTAACAAGAGGTAGGTAGATCATTTCATCGTGGGTCCTCTGAAATTGTGGTTTGTCATTGCATTGATCGGAGTTATTAAGTCTTTCACAGTTGCTTGTCTTTATAAGACTGTGGATAGTCTATAACTTGCTCTTCTGGTTCTGCTCACTTCATTTTGCATCTCTTTTTACAAGTCTTCACAGGTTTCTCTAAAACTATGCCCCTTATCATTTTTTACATTACATAAGTACTCTATTACATTCATAAACTCTTGTTTAGCCTCTCCCTAATGACAGGCACTCCCTTGGTTTACAGTTCTTTGCCACTACAAAAAGAGCTACTATAAATATTTTTTAACATATGGATCATTTTCCTCTTTATTTGATTTCTTTGGGAATTAGCCTAGTCGTAGTATCACTGGGTCAAAGGAATGCACAGTTGAATAACTTTCTGGGCATAATTCCAAATTGCTTTCCAAAATGGCCAGCCCAATTTACTCTTCCACAAGCAGTGCGTTAGTGTGCCTGTTTTCTCATAGTTCCTCCAACAGCTGTCTTTTCCATTTTTTGTCAACTTTGCCAACATGATAGGTATGAGGTCAAAACCCAGAATTATTTTCATTTGGATTTCTATTATTATTAGTGATTTGGGGGCATTTTTACTAGAATTATTTGATAGTTCAAATTTCTTCCTTAGAGGAATTCCTGTTAATATCGTTTGATTATTTGTCAATTAGGAAAAGACTCTTCATTCTTCTCATAAACGAATCAATCATATATATGCATGTTATATATGTATGCATTATGCATATGTATATGTATTATGTATGTATGCATGTGTATTCAAAATGAGACCATCATTAGAGAAACTTGCTGTGGGTTTGTTTTCCCAGCCCCCACTCAGACTAGTAGGTGAGATTATCCCCAGGGATTATCTACTACTTCTAAAATCCACTAGATTGTGAGCTTCTCAAGAGCAGAGACTGGTATCCCCAGAATTTAGCACACAGCCTGGCACATAGCAGGCACTTAATAAATGTTTACTGACTGACTGACCTAGCAGATAACTATGAACCCCCATATCAAGTATCCCCATAGTTAATATCTCCCCAGTATCAATCAGTTAACCAAATAACTTTTACAAAGGGGTATTTACTTAGAATCTAAAGTAAGAACCAGGGTACAACAACTTCCCCAACTGGGAGCATAATTTCCTTCCTCTCCTACCTCAGTCCCTAGTAATAGTGGACTCAAAAATAAAGTGGTTGCTCCAAAACTTTCCTCCCACCATGGTCACTTCTGAGTACGGCACAGCCAATGGACAAGTCTCTTGCTTACTCATGGAACACACTGCTCAGTGCCCATGGTCATCCATGACTGGGCTGGGTCTAGCCCAGAAACCTCAAGGTCAACCACGAGAATGGTTCCTCCCTAGATGTGACTCTTGCAGAATATTCCCTCTGGTTTTCGAGGGGACCTGGAACAGCTTTTCTCACATTCCCATTCTCTAAGCATCAAACCCTCATCCATTGTGATTCTGATACGTATCTAAGATTAGGGGAAAAATAAACACAAAGAAGAATAGATGCACATGGTGACTGGGTGGTGGCATAAGGCAGGGAGCAGCAGGCAGCAGGGGGCCAGCAGCAGGCGATAGGTCCCCGCTGCTTCCACAGCAGCCTCTCTTCCCACCTATAGACTTAGAGAAGTTCTTACACAAACGTTGGAGAGACAGAGAATACATCTATCTCAGCCTTTTGTATGGCTCAACAGCCATTTAAATGGCTTTTTATTATTTTAATTTTTATTTTTATTTTCAGTTCTAAATTTTCTATCTCTTTTCACTCCCTCTGCTACCCATTGCTAAGAAAAGGAATACTAAGTGAGGTCATTAGTCAGGTTGCAAAAAAAAAAAATGAAAAGAAAAGAAAAAGAAATATAAAAAAAGTAAAACAAATATGCTTCAATCCGCACCAAGTTTTCTCTCTAGAGATGGATGGTATTTTTCATCTTAAGTCCCTTAGAATATATCATGGATCACTGTATGGATCAGAGGAGGTAATTCTTTCACAGTTGATGGAGGTTACAAAATTGTTGCTACCATAAAAATAGTGATCTGGTTCTACTTACTTGACTTTGCAGGGTCTCATATAAGCCTTCCCAGGTTTGTTTTTCTTTCTGAAATCATCTCCTTCGCCATTTCTTATAACACAACGTATTCTGCCACAATCATATACAACAATTTGTTCAACAATTGTTGGGCATCCCCTGTTTCCAGTTCTTTACCTCCACCAAAAGAGCTGCTAAAATATTTTTGCATGTGTGGGGCCTTTTCCATTTTTCTTTCATCTGCTTGATATATAGGTCTAGGTCATGGTATTGCTGGGTCAAAGGGTATGCCCAGTTTTAGAGCCCTTAAATGGTTTTTTATCAGGAAATAAGCTGACAGGAAAGAGCTAAAGGATATCTGCTCATACTCTGAAGGAGGAAGGGAAAGATTCTCTCTATTCTGAATTTTTGAAAGCAGGCTCACTAAGACTCCAGGTGAGCTGGTATCAGCACAACATTTTGCACATATTCTAAGGACTGAACCCTCTCTTACCAGTTTCTCCATTATCCATATACAGCATATTCTTATCATTATTAAGGCAAGCAGTGCAGAGGATAAGCAGTCAGTTCTGAAGACTTCAGTTTAAATCTGGCCTCAGACACTTGCTAGCTGTGTGACCCTGGACAAGTCACCTAACCTTTGTTTGCTTCAGTTTCCTCATCTGTAAAATGGAAATAGTACCTATTTCCCAGTTTTTATGAGGGGAAAATGAGACAATATTTATAAATATTTATAAAGCCCCTTAGCACAATGTCTGGCACATAGGAAGCACTATATAAATGCTGGCTATTCTTCTTCATTTTACTAGGTTGACTATGACCATATTGCAAGGTGGACTCTACAATCAGGTAGCCTGACCTGCCCCTTTGTATCAACCACTGTTGCTTTCTCTACCTCCCAACTTCATCTCCATCAAATCTGAATTAAGAAATAGCTTGATTTGTCCAAGTTAAAGAGGCCCTATAGGAAACAGAATTATCAGGAAACTGCTGTTTGTAATCTTAAAGAAATAAATTGAGCCATGTGAATTAGCACGGGCTCACTCGATACCCACAGGAAAAAATACCAGGTCTAAAAGGAAGTGAGTTTTTGAGAATTTTAATGATGCTGTCCATAAGACCTGCAAACATCCCCTCCAGTCAAAAGTATCATCCCTAAGCGCTAAGTTATGGGAACTTTTCAAGCAGTTTCAAAACAAAACAAGAAAGGTAATGGGTTTCATGATGACTTTACAAATATGCCTTTAAGCTAGAAAAAGATCGTGTTTCAAAATATCATACCCGTTTGATTCAAACATATACTAGGAACAGGTGACACTTAAAGTTTATTCAACTCCAAATGATGCTCTTTAGATGAGTTGTTATTTTCCCAAATCACCCTGAAGATCCTCACCAAGACACATGAAAACAGCCCCTAAGTGTCAACTCCAAATATAGTAATCATTTTTCAGTCATGTTCAACTCTTCATAGCCCCATTTGGGGTTTTCTTGGTGAAGATATTGCCATTTCTTTCTCCATCTCCCTTTACAGAAAAGGAACTGAGTCAAACAGGGTTAAGTGACTTGCCTAGGGTCACATACAGTACCTGAGACTAGATTTGAACTCAGTTCTTCCTGACTCCAGGCCTAATGATTTATCTATTGAGCTGCCTTCTAAACAAACAGAATTTAAGTGACTTGCCCAAGGTTACACAGCTATACATCTGATGCTGGATCTGAATTCAGATCTTCCTGACTCCTGGTGCTTTATCCACTGAGCCATCCAGCTGCCCCTTGTAATAAAAACATATACTATAATTGAAAAATATATGCAACTATGTAAAATATATTTATATAAAATATATAACATACAAAACATACACAACATACACAACACATTTCTATACTTAGATTTTTAACTGTATGCAATCTATTTAACAATATTATTATTGAGCCAGTGTTCCACCATCTATAGAAAACTGATTGATCTTTGAGTTGGAAAGACCTGGGTGCAAGTTTCATATTTGATACATATTTGCTGGGCGAGGCTAGGTAAGTTACTTAACATCTCATCTCAGTGCCACAAGCACTATCCCTTTCCCTAGCCCAGATTAAAAGTTACAGAGAAAACAGTAATTTGCAAGAGTTGTGGAAATTTCTTGGTTAGAGTTACTTAAATTAATCAAATCCCATCTCCTAGAAAATACTGTTAGGGTGGTGGTAGTGGGTTTTGTTGTTTTTATCCTGTGTTCATCTTTTTTTAATAGAATTCAGATAGAAATGGTCCTGGGACAAGTTGCTATCCCGCTACTGCTCTTTTATGTCTAATGGTCATGGACTATTGCTTAGCTGGATAAAATAACTGCTTCTTGTACCTGCATAAAAATATCAGACTCTAATCTTACTCTCTAAAGGCTCAGTGAAAGAACCTTTGGAAGGACTCCCTCGGCATTCAGGACAATAGGAATGCCATGAAACCCCTTCTGGTCAATGGGAATTCAATCTTTTCAGCCAGGCCTCTATATTTTGAAAGTTTTCCATCTCATCCAGCTTGGAAATGATGAGCATTTAGTACAACAACATGTACTTAAAACGTTGCCTTGAGTTTTTGTGGATTGACATTATGTCTGGAAAATTGTGGGCAACAGTTCATTCTAGGATAACGGTCTGTTTCTAGGATAGTTTATTGATCAAGTTTTCCAGGATATTTTGAGGTCTGTATTTATAGTGTGAGAAATTGTCATCTGTCAATCCATTAAAGAAAGTGATTTTTTTTAAGTATAATTTTAGCCACTGAGGTCATGATATGTGGGTCCTAAATTTTTATAATGTGGAGCTGTAGTGCATAGTGTCTAACAAAGAAGTAGTTAAGTGGCATAGTGGATAGAGTGTTGGGCCTGGAATCAGAAAGACCTGAATTCAAATTTGACTTCAGACACTTAGTAGCTGTGGGACTCTGGGCAAGTCACTTAACTTCTTTCTGCTTCAGTTTCCTCAATTATAAAATAAGGATGATAGCAACCACCCCCCAGGGTTGTAGGATCAAATTAAATAATATTTTCAAAGCACTTAACTCAGTACCTAGAACATAGTAAACACAATATTTCTTTCTTTTGTTCCTTCTTTCCTTCCTTTCTTTCTCCCTTCCTTACCTACTTCTCCTCCCCAAGCCCACCCCCTCAGTGCATCACTGACCTCATTCCTTACCATCTTCTCCAGCAGATTGTCCCAGCATATCATCTCCACTCACTCCAGTCTTCAATCTCTACCCATCTACTGGCTGCTTCCCTGTTAACTATGCCCATGGCTATCCCAGCACTACAAAAAAAAATTCATCCTATCATCTTCACTATTTATTGTTCTATATATGTCATATATATATATAATATATGTTGTTCTATATATGTATAGAACTATATATTCCATACATGTCTATATATTGTTCTATATATATGTCTCAGCTAAACTCTTCATAAAAAACCATCTGTACTAGTTACATCCCTTCCTCTACTCTCACACTCTTCTGTACTTTCAGCAATCTGTCTTCAGACCTCATTAGCTGAAATTGCACTCTCCAAAGTAACCAGCAATCTGTAGCAATCTAATGTACCAGTGATCTAACAAAGCTAATGGCTTTTACTCAGTCTTCATCATTGTTGAACTTTCTGCAGCACTTTATGCTGTTGCTCACCTGCTGGATACCCAATCTTCTCTGGATTTTCGTGACTAAGCTCTCTCATCATTCTCCTATCTGTCTGACCATTCCTCCTCAGTATCCTTGCTCAGTCTTTATCTCTATCACTCCCACAAATATAGATGTTCCCTAAGGTTCTGTTCTGGGTTTTTTCTTTTCTATTTCATTTGGTGTGTTATTAGGTCTCATAGATTCCATAATGTAATTATGAAAATGATTTCCAGATCTATTTCTCTAATTCTTGTCTGTATTATTAAGTCATAATCACACATTACCAACTTTCTATTGAATATGTTGAACTGGATATCCCATTCAAATGCAACATGCCCAAAATAGAACTCATCTTTCCACTCAAACCCTCCTTTCTTCTAGACTTTCTTATTATTTATAATATATAATAATTGTTTTCCAGAATAGTTATATTGATTCACAGGTCTACTAATAGTGAATCCATATGCTCTTCTCCCCACAGCCCTTCCAATTTTTATCATTTTCTTTTTTTTGTCAACTTTGCCCCCCTGAAAGGTATGAGGTAAAATATCAGAATAGCTTTAATTGACATTTCTTTAATTAGTGGTGATTTGCAGCATTTTTCATATGTCTCTAGATCTATATCTGAGAAACCTGCTGCAAAGATATTTTTCCCAGTCAGTTGATTACCTTTTAAACTTAGCTTTATTGTATTTGTTTGTGCAAAAATTTTAAATTTTATGTCATCAAAATTATTCATTTTTTTATTCTGCAGTCCTCTCTGTTCTTTGTTTTGGCCCATGAACTTTTCTCCTAATTATAAATGTGAAAGGCAATTTAAATTTGAAATTTAAAAAAAAACAAGCACTATATAGCAGAGATTGACACAGTAGGTAGACTGCTGGACTTGGAGTCAGGAAGACCTGAGTTCAAATTCTACCTCAGACATTCATTAACTGTGTAACTTTCAATAAGTCATTCATTTAACATGCATCAGTTTCAGTTTCCTCATTTGTAAAAAAAAAAAAAATGGTGATGATATTAGCATTTATTTCATAAGGTTCTTCCAAAGATCAAATGAGATAAAATACATAAAGTGTTTTGTAAAATTAAAAGCACTTTATAAATACAAGATACTGTTTTTTCTAAATTTTCTTTAATTCTTTTAATTAATAGAAATTTATTTTCTCTCTTTCCCACCTCCCCTCCATTTGAAAAATTTTAAAATATAAACATAACTTTTGTAAGAACATGCACAATCAAATAAATTCTCCCACTGGTCATGTAAAAAAAAAAACCTGTTTCAATCTGAATCAAGCCTACCATTTCTTTGCAGGAAATAAGTGCATGCTTCATCATGGGTTAGCATTCTCTAGGCTACATGTGTCCCTGTCGGTCCTCAAGAGTAGCCCTTTGACTAAATCCAAATATATTTTGTGAAGTTTGGATTCAATCAAAAAGCCACATTCAAGGACCTAGAGGACTACCTGTGGCCTAGAGGGCTCAGGTTCCTCACCCCTGATTTAGTCTTTCACAATTGTCTGTACTGCTATTATTGTAGAAAAAGGTTGAATTGCTCTCCTGATTGGGATCTTTTGGTTTGTATCAGTTCCTACAGGTCTTTCCAGTTTTCTCTGAAACCATCACCTTCATCATTGCTTACAACGCAATAGTATTTTATTACATTGATATACCATAGTCTGTTCAGCTATTCTCCAATTGATGCAGTTTTCAGTTGGCTGCCACCCCAAAAAGAATATGCTATTACTATCACAGGCTGCTCTTATGTGCAGCTCTCTTTTTCTATTCTTTCCTATGGAAAGATTCTTGTTTGTCTAAGTTTTAAATTTAATTTAAAAAGAAGAAAAATATTATCAGGTTTTGATCTGAGAAAAATCTGGTGAAGGGTTTTTGCCAGCAATTTACATACAATGATTCATAAAGCAGGTTTAAAACAGTGACTGGAAAGTTTCCCAAATCAATTGTATTGTGAGAACTTTATTGTCCAGTAATTTCTGGATTCCTGTCAGGTCTTTGCAGCTGCCACAGTGGTTACAGGGCCCACAAAGGTCCTGCTATACATCACCCTGGCAGGCATTCTCTGACTTTGTGGTTGTGGCAGGCATTCTCTGACTTTGTGGTTGTCCCTTATTCCATCATGACATAAACAACTGGTTGGGTTTAATGTTACTATTGCCACTGCTGTAATTATTTTAAATGTTCACTTATGCCAGCTGGGTTCACAAAAGAAATGATCCTGAGACAAGTCAGTATACTGCTATTATCTACTTATATTTGTTGTACTGTGGAATATCAGACAGGTGGATAAAGTAGTTACTTTTGAAATTGAATAAAAAAACCAGGGTGTAAGCTCATCCTCTGTATACTCAGGGGCTACCTCCTCCAGAACACTTTCTCTGACCTGCTATGCCAGGAGTTAATGTTTTCTTCCTACTTAATATTAGTTTGCTTCCTTCTGTGTGAATATTATCTGCCTTTCAATAAAAGGTAAATGAGACCAGGAACCATTTCTTGATGTTTGCATTTGTATCCCCAGAACTGATTCTGATGTCTTATACAAAATGCGTATTTAATAAATGTTTATTTAGTTGATACAGAAAAGTCACATATTTTATCCCTAAATGATGGTCAATTTAAAATTGTCAGGTTCTAAAAAAATCACATTGGTAACAGCCTAAGGGAAATGTGCCAAATGCTACAAAGCATTGATTTTCTTAATAGTTACATATGTGAGATTTGTGAGGCAAACCTCCTGATCTTCTTTGGTAAGTGACCAAATGAACTTGAAATAATATCCATCAATAGTAATGATTTTCTTATGTACTACATCAGGACTGACAATTGTGGGCCTTATTTTAGGACGAGGAACTGATTGAATGAATGGCAGGAAGTCAAAGGAGTGACAAATTAGGTTTCAATGAGGCATAAATGGAAAATGTGACATGTGGCCTTGAAGAATAATGGAGCCTCTGAGCCAGACATAGCATCACCATTGACATATGCACATACATGCTTTCTGGTTTGTTTTCCAGCTGTAAGTCAAGTACCAAGGACAGCACTATGCACATTTCACCCTCCCCCATGGGAGCTCAGTCATTGCTCACTGAGCATTTGACAGGTCCCCTCTTTCCAGCATCTGTGAAAGATTATAATCACCAAATTCTTGATGTTTCCTAAAATGCCATCAAGTAATCGGTGAAAGCTTACATTAAGGTCAGTCCAACCTCCTGACAAAGGGAAGATATAATTTCATGCCTCTATCTAAGTAATGTCTGTATAGTTCCTCTACTCCATCACTGGCATAAGGCTATTTGATTACACACACACACACGTATGTATATATATACATACATACATATACATACACATGTATACATACATATATATATATATATATATGTAAAAGCTTGTGTCAATGAAGGCCTGCCTTGAGAACTGATTATAACTCTTCCATGGTGATTTGAGCCCCACATGGATTTGTTGGTTTTTTTTACTATACCAGCAGCAAAACTCAGAAATCATTTCCAACCTGCATGCCAGAGTCTATTTGATAATGGAATTTAAGAAATACAAGGCACTTTAAAAGAACTAGAAACAGATTCCACAGGATACTTCTGGCTAAGAAATGCATACAGCAAGCACCGGGCCTTAAAGGTCAGCTGTGCTCTTCCACTTGTCCCAATTAAAAGTATCTCCCCAAATAACCTAGGGACAAAGTCCTGGAAACTTACATTTAAATGTTTGTTGCTTCAATTGAATCTACCATAAGCATGAGGTCTCAACCTTCCCCCTCAGTGATTTTTGAGACATACTGATGCATTTAGTTTTTGTGAGGGAAAAAACTTCATATGGAGTAATAAATTTTTAAACCTAAATATTTTTGTTAAATTAAGTTGACCAAATTTTAAGTAAGTTTCCATTTTGAAAGTAATTTGGTCATGCAAAAAACATAAGGAATAAATAACAAGACCTTTCAGTATATCTAAAAGCTGATGATTTATTTAAAAACAATCCACTAGGTCACACTGCATTATCTAGCTTGTCTTTATGTATGTCATTTGTTTTCACCATCATGCTTCAGCTAAAAAGGTGGGAGTAGAGGGAGAGTATGTAAAGGAACAGTTTTACTGGTGCTTTTTGTTTCTATGGCAAACATATCCTGATCTAAGCTATCCAACTGAACCCTCACTTATAACAAAAAATATTTAAGCAATATCAAGGGACAAAGAGACCCCAGTTGACATAGTATGCCACATTCTGTATCCAGTCATGTACCTGTCTCTTGAAAAGATGTGTATTTCATGATCAATTTTTAGATAGAGATTGGGCATTGCATTTAATCTGAGTTCAACTAGCTGCCTTTTGGTGTTTTCATATGTTGTTTCATAGTTTTTCATGATGGCTATTGTGCATAGTGCCTAGGAGAAAAATTTTAATTATTGAAAACAACTTGTGGCAAGTAAGCCACTTTAATCATATATAAAGAGGCAAAGAAATTAGACCCAAATTTTATCTGAGCCCATTAATGGAACTCTTGCATCAAGTGCCCACAATGATGAGGCAGGAAAGTTGATTACGAGAACTTCAAAGTGGGGAAATGAGGTTCAAACTTGGAAAAAGTAGAAAAGAGCAGGGATGGTGCTTAGAAAGGAGTCAGAAGTAAGAGATAAGGGCCTCCATGGAAAGAGGAGTATTGAGGCATCCCTGAATAGCTAAGAGCACAGAGTGACATTAAAATGTTCTGATGTCAGGGATGCAGGTAGTATGCAGAGGATCCTAGGGCTGGAGTCATACTGATAAAATAGAAACCCAGAAAACCAGCTCCATGTCAACATGGTTGGTAACCTCAAGCCAAAATCAAGGTAAATCCAGCCCCCTGGAGTGACCATAGATCTCCCTGTTGGCCATTGAGAGAATGCTATGGAGGACAGAATGATGGGCAGTTTCCTTAGCCCATTCTGCCTCCTCAGGCTGAAGGATAGCTTCCGCACATTTTCCCTGGAGATTTCTTGGTTTCTAACCCATCCATCAGCTTTCAAAAAAAAAGGAGATTGCATCTTTTGTGTAGATGGTAAGATAATAAGTCTTGATTCCATCTTATTATTCACATTATTTTAAAATCTTAATTAGGTGACTTGGCTTATAGCATTTATGACTTACATGGTCTATAAATGAATCCAATTGAATTGGTGGTGGTGATTTGCTGAATTTGGAAAACATCGTGAAGAGACTCTGTGTTCAAAGGATCTGGGTGTGAATCTTATCTCTAATACTTACTACCAGTGTGATCTTGGGCAAGTCACCTGGCCTCCTGGGACCTCAATTTCTCAATATGTAAAGTGAAGGAGTTGCTCTAGGTAGTCTCCTAGTTTAGAACTTTTCAGTTCTAAATCTGTGATCCTATGTACTAGAAACCCCCAACTATTAGAATAATTTAACCCTTGGAGAAACTTCCAAACTATTGCTTTAAAAGTCTTTTAGGAGTATAGACATGCAATGCTTAGATTCTTCTTCGTTCTTTCAGCGTAACAGATTGGCACACTTGAAGCTGATGTTCCAGAGCTTCATTATGGATTGTTCAAACAGCTGTCAATAAATCAAATCTAGAAACTAAGGAAAAGTTCTGGAAGTAAAAGGGTCTGCTTCACTCTGTGACACTGGAAAAAATGACTCAATCTCTTTGGGCTTTAATTCATTCATTTGGAAAGTGAGGGATAGATTTGGACCAAATGACCTCTGAGGTCATCCTCAGGTCTAAATCTATCAATCCATGATTACTTTCTCATCAGATTTGAAACCATAATAATTTTAAACTAGCATAATTAGTAGTCAAGGGAGGAAATAAGACTTCTTTACTTTTCATGGCTGAGGCACAATTTAGGTCACTGGAAACATTTGGGTAACAAAACAGCAATTATAGTATGGTATCTATGGATAGTTAGGTACTAGGGTGAAAAGTTGGAGGAAAAGAGTAGATTTGTTTTTTTGAGTATTACATCAGTCTTTGAATAAGTAGGCAAAGAAGTGATGTCAGTGGCTACCTGTAGGCCCAATGTTCCTCAGCATTTCTCTTCTTTGCCACAGTTCACTTCTAACTTCTCTTTTCAGTGGTTGCCCCAACACTTCTGGTCCTTGTTTTAGCTCTATGCTACCTATTCGCTCCTCTCCATTTTCATACTTTTTTAGTATCTCTCTGATTCTGGGATAGCTCCTTTCTCTTATATAAATTTCTTAGAGCTTAACCAAGTCTCTCACACAATGACTTTGATGGATTTAAAGAGGTACACAGGCCCTATTCACACTCGTTTTGGATTGATTGAGTCAATCTAGAAGTGTTCTTACTAACAAAGACAATTAAGGACTTCACTGTCAAAAGAACAAGAACACGAAGAAGCAGAAAGGCTCCAGGAATTGGGGATGGGAGAGAAGAATGTGACAAAGAAGAGAAAAGGAATAAAGAGGACCACTGAACACTTGGAACTAAGTGATGGATCTGAAGCTCCCATTGTACAGTTGAACCCTTCAAGGAGTTGGTAGCTGCTATACTTCCCAGGAATGATTATGCAGATCTATAGTTTCCAAAGAGGAGAAACATTTTCCATTTCAGGAAGATGAGAGCAGAAGTGGTTGATGACTCCCTGCTGAGCAGTAATGAGGCAGCTATATAATTACCTTGACATTAACGATGAAGAGGGCTTGATCTTCCTAGGACACATACCTAGGACATGTCAAACGCACTGCACAGTCCAATAAGAACTGGGTCCAGAGTGATGAAACTCATAAGGAATTTTAGGAAAATCCAAAGCTGGAAAAAAAATATGAGGCTCAATGAATGGATAAAACTGCTGCTTGGTATAGATGAGATAAGGATAACATATCAGGGAAAAGACAGAATTTCTCAACTCTGTGATTCTGGCTTTGTTTTTTCACCAACAAGGATATTCATTGAACTGGAAAGGACAAACAAAATTGGTAAATTGTGATGGAATCCAGAATAAATGGAGAGATAGCTGACAGCAACACCTTTGATGAGCTAAAGTCACCGGGTCCCAACAAACTGCATCAAAAAGTATTGGAAGAAGTGATATCTGTGATTGCTTTGACACTGTCAGTGATCTCAAACAAAAAAACACAGGAAGATTGAAACATTCCACAGGATTGCAGAGTGGTAAATATTGTACTGATTTCCAAAAAAGAAAAGAGAATAAGGTGTGTTATCTATGGGCCAATGAGTTCAACTTTGACTTTCAGCAAAGTTCTAGAATATAATATAAAAGGGATGGTTGATAAACATCTATCAAGGAAGTAGTGATCGCAAAAGCTATCCACTACGAGGGGGCATACCAAATAGGGATATTTCTAATATTTCTTATAACTGAGATGCTGAGAAGAACATATAAACACGGAGGAAGAGGTAAGTGGACATCAAATAAAACTGGCTCATCATAAAATGGACAAAAAAACAAACTCACAAAAGGGGATTATACATACACAAAGTTTTGTTTGGTAATACATCAGACTCAACAGGAAAACAAGGGAGGATAAGGAGTAGTTTAAGAGGAAGTATAATACTAGAAACAGAATAGCCACATGCAAAACCAACTATCCAGTCTTAAATAGGAGGATTGGGAGGGGAAAGAAGAAAAACAAAGAACCAGAATCCAGCAGAGTGTCCTAGCTTGCCTCTTAGAAAATTTTAGAGTGGCTGAACAAATTGTGATGTATGAATGTAGTGGGAAATGGTTGGATTATAAGAAATTACAAAAAGTATAATTTCAGATCATTTGGGATAGGAAGAACCAACATGGAGTGAAGCAAGCAGAACCAGAAGAATAGTTTATACAAGGAAAACAACATTGTAAAGAGAAAGTACTTTGAATGACTTAACTATTCTGATAAATGCAAAGGTCAGCCATGTTTCCAAAAGATGCATAATAAAGCACATTACCCATTTCCTGAGACAGAGGTGATAGACACAAGATGCAAAAAGGGACATATTTTTGGACATAGCCACTATGTGAATTTCTTTTGTCTTAATGGTTATTTACTACAAGAGCTTTTTTTCTCACTACTTTTTTAATTGGAAAGGGGAGAGAACAGAGTGTTGGGGGTGAGCAGAAATGATGAAAAGGACATATAGCAGTGTGGGATTCCTCTATTTCCTCCTCATCCCTCTTAACTTCCTTTTCTCTACTTCCCCAAAACATATAAGGAAAGACAACTTGGCCTCTTCCCCATGGAGTGTCTACTGTGACTAAAGGTAAACGGACGCACAGGGTGGGAAGTGAGAAATGTTGAAGTATCAGGGCCAGGGTGAAGCCACAAAACTCTCTGAGACCCACTGATTGAGAATGTGCCTTCATCCTCACTCCAGTTTTTTCACCCACCTTGCCTTACTTTCATGGTCATTGGTGTATTCTTTGAGGGTACTTAGGTCTCCATATCTACTCAGCACTTTTCTTTCCTCTCATTAAAAAATCAGCAAACTATTCTATTTGGGATGCTGTAGGTTATTCTTGCTTCATTCCTGCCTCAACCAAGCATCTTTCATGCTTTCAGGCTTCAGCCCTTCTCATGCTACTTAGCATCCTATGTTTCCAGATCATTCCTGAAAATGTGAACCCCTTGAGGGGAGGAATTATTTAACTTCTGTCTTTCTATCTTCAGAACCAAGTACAGTGCCTAGCACATAATGTGCGCATTTTAATAAAAGCTTGCTAATTGATTTGTTCACATTGGGACACTTCTCAGTGTCCCTTACATTTTAGCTGCTTGGGTACACATTTTCCTGCTCCTTCCACACAAAACACACACACATACACACACACACACACACACATACACATACAACAGATTGTAAGCCCCTTCAGGGGAAAAACTATGATTTTTAAAAATCTTATCCTCCAAAAGAATCAGATGAATACTTTGTATGCAGTAGGTCTGAGAAGTTAGGTGGTTCAATGGATAGAGTGCTGGACCTGGAGTCAGAAAGATCTGAGTTCAAATCTGGCCTCAGAAACTCACTCATTGTGTGACTCTTGGCCAGTCACTTAAACTCTGTTTGCCTTAATCCACTGGAAAAGGGAATGGCAAAGCCTAACAGTATCTTTGCCAAGAAAATTCCATACAGGGTCATGAAGAGTCAGAAATAACTGAAAAGCAACAATGCAGGAGGTCTACAACAAAGGTATAGTGAATGCCATGGTTTAACTAACTCACATGGATAAGTGTTGTAGCAAAGTGTATAGACAGAGAGTCCTCCATCTAGGAATCAGGAAGACTGGGTGCAAGCCAAGGCTGGGAAAGATACTGACTGGGTAACCCCAGGCAAGTCACTTGAACTGTCAATGCTTCTAAGCAACATTTTTTTTTTATTTTCAGTTTTCAACATTCACTTCCACAAAATTTTGAATTTCAAATTTTCTCCCCATCTCCCGTTCACCTCTGCCACATCACAGCATGTATTCTGATTACTCCTTCCTCCAACCTGCCCTCCCTTCTATCACTCCCCATCCCCTTCCCTTCTATTTTCCTGTAGGGCAATATAGATTTCCATACCCCATTGCCTGTATATCTTATTTCCTACTTGCATGTAAAAACAATTTTTAACATTCATTTTTAAAGTTTTAAGTTCCACATTCTCTCTCTACCTACCTCCCCCCATCCCCATCACTAGGAAGGCAAGCAATTGGATATAGGTTATACATGTGTCCTCACGCAAAACACCAGCACAACAGTCAACTTGTGAGAGACTAACTCTATCTCCCACTATCCTCTTCCATCCTCCATTTATTCTATTCTCTCCTTCAACCTGTCCCTCTACCAAAGTGCCTGCTTCCCCTTACCCCAATCTGCCATCCCTTCTATTATCACTCCTCTCTTCTCCTTCTTATCCTCTGCTTTCCTGTAGGGTAAGATAAACTTCCATACCCAATTGAGTGTGTATGTTATTCCCTCCTGAAGCTAAATCCAATGAAAGGAAGACTCACTCCCTCTCACCTTCCCCTTCTTTCTCTCCATTGTAAAGTTCTTTCTTGCCACTTTTATATGAGATGATATACTACATTCTCCCTCTCCCTTTTTCTTTCTCCTAGTATATTTCTCTCAACACTTAATTTTCTTTTTCACATATCATCTCTTTGTATTCAACCCACTCTCTGCTCTCTCTCTCTCTCTCTCTCTCTCTCTCTCTCTCTCTCTCTCTCTCTCTCTCTCTCTCTCTCTCTCTTTCTCTCTCTCTCTCTCTTTGTCTCTCTCTGCATATATGTATATATAATGTATATATATACACATACATATGCATATGAATACACATATATATCTATATATACATACATATATGCATACATAGGAATATGCATACACATATATATCTATACACACATGTGCACGCACACACACAGATAGATAGATAGATAGATGGATAGATAGATAGATAGATAGATAGATAGATAGATAGATGGATGGATAGATAGATATTCCCTCCAACTAACTTAGTACTGAGAAAGGTCTCATAAATTACAGATATCTTTCCATGTAGGAATGTAAACAGTTCAACTTTAATATGTCCCTTTTGTTTTCTCTTTCCTGTTTACCTTTTCATGCTTCTCTTGATTCTTGTATTTGAAAGTCAAATTTTCTATTCAGCTTGGAAGTCCTCTATTTCATTGAAGTTCCACTTTTTTCCTCTGAAGGATTATACTCAGTTTTGATAGGTAGGTGATTCTTGGTTTTAATCCTAGCTCCTGTGACCTCTGGAATATAATGTTCCAAGCCCTCCAATGCCTTAAGTGTAGATGCTGCTGTTATCTTGATTGAGTTTCCACAATACCTGAATTGCTTCTTTCTGGTTGCTTGTAATATTTTCTCCTTGACCTGGGAACTCTGGAATTTAGCTAAAATATTCCTAAGAGTTTTCCTTTTAGCATCTCTTTTAGGAGGTGATTGGTGGATTCTTTCCATTTCTATTTTACCCTCTCATTCTAGACTATCAGGGCAGTTTTCCTTGTTAATTTCTTGAAAGATGATGTCTAGGTTCTTTTTTTGATCTTGATCTTTTTTTTCAGGTAGTTTAATAGTTTTTAAATTATCTTTCCTGGATCCATTATCCATGTCAGTTGTTTTCCCAATGAGATACTTCACATTATCTGTTATTTTTTCATTCTTTTGGTTTTGTTCTATAATTTCTTGATTTCTTATAAAGTCAGTAGCTTCCATCTGTTTCATTCTAATTTTTAAGGAATTATTTTCTTCAGCTAGCTTTTAGACCTCTTTTTCCATTTGGCCTCTTCTGCTTTTTAAGGCATTCTTCTCCTCGTTGGCTTTTTGGACTTCTTTTGCCATTTCAGTTAGTCTAATTTTAAAGCCATTATTGTCTTCAGCATTTGGCGGGGAGGGGAGGGGGGGTTTCTTTAGCAAGCTGTTGCTTCATATTTTCTAGCATCACTCTCATTTCTCTTCCTAATTTTTCCTCTTCTTCTCTAACTTGACTTTCAAAATCCTTTTTGAGCTCTTCCATGGCTTGAGACCAATTCATATTTCTCTTGGAGGCTTTGGATGCAGGAGCTTTGGCTTTGTTGTCTTCTTCTGGTTGAATGTTTTGATCTTCCTCATCACCAGTGATGTAAGAAAATACCTCTTCACTGAGAAAGTAAGAATCTATAGTCTATTTGTTTTTCCCCCATTTGCTTATATTCCTTTGAGCTCTTTGTTAAGTAGAAAGCTCCAGAAACAGTCTCTTTTTCAGCCTTGGCTGCCACCATTATGGGGCTAGGTCCAGGAATGGGTCCAGTGTTGGGTCCAGGGCTGGATGCAAAACTGGGGCTGTGACTGGAGTAGGACCATGCTCCCCTCTTAGTCAGTTGAGAGACTCTTCCTACTGATCTTTGAAGCTGTCTTTAGTGTTTGTAGGATGAGAAGTATGGAAACCACAGCAGCCAACAGTGATTCAGTCCCCTAAGGTATAAGAACCCACATGACCCATCCTGAACTGTGCTCCACTCCCAGTCCAGTGCAACAGACCCTTCCCATCAACCTTCAATATTGTCTTGAGCTGGAAAACTGCTTCAGTCTGTCATTCTGTGGCTTCTGCTGCTTCAGAATTTGTTCAGAAAGGGGTGGAGCCAAGATGGTGGAGTAGAAAGACTCATGTATGCTAGCTCCAAACCCACAGCCCATATATTTCCTGCAAGAAGAACTCCCCACAAAATCTGGATCACTGCAAGGCACGCAGAAACACAGTGGAAAAGATCTCCATTCCAGAGAGCCCCGGAAAGCTGTCCCCAGGGGTCCGTTGCACCCCGGACAGTGGAGTCCACCCCTGTGCTGCCCTGGCAGCATGGCCCCAGAGGAGCAGATCTGAACAGGCTTCAGGGAAGGAACCTCTGGCAGCCAGGAAGGTCCCTCCGCCCACAGGCACTACAGGTCAGTGAGAGAGACTTCTGGGCTGGCCAAGAGGAGAGTGGGGTATCTCCGTGGCCCGAGGCAGCGGCACAGGCAGCAGTGGCGGCCCGGGACAGCAGGCAACAGCAGGCAGAAGTTTAGGGCCATTACCAAAGGTCTCTGCATAAACCCCCTGAGGGAACTGAGCCTGGGAGATGGCCCTGCCCCCACCCGCCCCATTACTGAAGGTCTCTGCATAAAGCCCCTGAGGGAACTGAGCCTGGGAGGTGGCCCTGCCCCCACCCAAGCACCAGAACTTAAGCTCACATTGAATAGCAGCCGCACCTGCCACGGAAAGCCCATTTGAATCTAAGACCCCAAGCACTAGCTGGGCGGATCTAGGCGGGGGTTGACAGGAATCTCAGAAGTCAAGGAACAGGCTGGGAAAATGCCCAGAAAAGGGAATAAAAATAAGACTATAGAGAGATACCTTGAGGGGGTACAGATGTTCCCGCCTTTCAATCCTGATGACAAGGAAGGATTCTTACCATCAGGGAAAGATGTGGAGGTCAGGGCCTCTGTATCCCAGACATCCCAGGGGGATGTCCGGTAGGCTCAGGCCATTGAAGAGCTCAAAAAGGATTTTGAAAATCAAGTTAGACAAGTGGAGGAAAAACTGGGAAGAGAAATGAGAGAGATGCAAGAAAGGCATGAAAAATGGGTCAATACCTTGGTAAAGGAGACCCAAAAAAATGCTGAAGAAAACAACACCTTGAAAAATAGACTCACTCAATTGGCAAAAGAGGTTCAAAAAGCCAATGAGGAGAAGAATGCTTTCAAAAGCAGAATTAGCCAAATAGAAAAAGAGGTTCAAAAGCTCACTGAAGAGAATAGTTCTCTCAAAATTAGAATGGAACAGATGGAGTCTAATGACTTTACAAGAAACCAAGAAATCACAAAATAAAACCAAAAGAATGAAAAAATGAATGTGAAATATCTCAGGGGAAAAACAACTGACCTGGAAAATAGATCCAGGAGAGACAATTTTAAAATTATGGGACTATCTGAAAGTTATGATCAAAAAAAGAGCCTAGACATCATGTTCCATGAAATTATCGAGGAAAAGTGCCCTGATATTCTACAACCAGAGGGCAAAATAAGTATTGAAAGAATCCATCAATCACCACCTGAAAGAGATCCAAAAAGAGAAACTCCTAGGAACATTGTGGCCAAATTCCAGAACTCCCAGCTCAAGGAGAAAATCTTGCAAGCAGCTAGAAAGAAACAATTCCAGTATTGTGGAAACACAATCAGGATAACTCAAGATCTAGCAGCTTCTACATTAAGGGATTGAAGGGCGTGGAATAGGATATTCCAGAAGTCAAAGGAACTAGGACTCAAACCAAGAATCACCTACCCAGCAAAGCTGAGCATAATACTTCAGGGGAAAATATGGTCTTTCAATGAAGCAGAGAACTTTCAAGCATTCTTGATGAAAAGACCAGAGCTGAAAAGAAAATTTGACTTTCAAACACAAGAATGAGAAGAAGCATGAAAAAGTAAACAGCAAAGAGAAGTCAGAAGGGACTTACCAGAAGTGAACTGTTTACATTCCTACATGGAAAGACAATATTTGTAACTCTTAAAATTTTTCAGTATCTGGGTAGTTGGTGGGACCACACAAACACATACACACACACATACACACATGTACACATGTGCATGCACATACAGAGACAGAGAGCACAAAGTGAATTGAATAGGATGGGACCATATCTTAAAAGAAATTAAGGTAAATTGTGAGAGAGAAATGTAGTGGGAGGAAAGAGGGTGAAATGGAATGGGGTAAATTATATCTCATTCAAGAGGCAAGCAGGAGACTTTTTAGCGGAAGGAAAAAGAGGAGAGCTGAGAAAAAAAAAAACAAGAAGTTTACCCTCATCACATTCGACTAAAGGAAGGAGTAAAATGCACACTCATTTTGGTATGAAAACCTATCTTACAATACAGGAAAGTGGGGGAGAAGGAGATAAGCAAGGGCAGGGGGGATGATGGTAGGGAGGGCAGTGGGAGGAGGGAGCAATTTGAAGTCAACACTCGAGGAGGGACAGGATTAAAAGACAGAATAGAAACAATGGGGGGCAGGATAGGATGGAGGGAAATACAGTTAGTCTTACACAACATGACTATTATCGAAGTCATTTGCAAAACTACACAGATAGGGCCTGTATTGAATTACCTGCCTTCCCAAAGGGAATGGGTGGGGAGGGAGGGATGGGGAGAATTTGGAACTCAAAGTTTTAGGAACAACTGTTTATTATTGTTGTTGCTACTAGGAAATAAGAAATACAGCTAATGGGGAATAGAAAGTCATCTGGCCCTACAGGACAAAAGAGAAGATGGGGACAAGAGAAGGGAGGGATGATAGAAGAGAAGGCAGATTGGTGATAGGGAAAATTAGATTGCTCGGTGTATTGGGGTGGAAGGAGGGGACAAGGGGGGAGAAATTTTGGAACCCAAAATTTTGTGAAAAATGAATGTAAAAAGTTAAATAAATAAATTTTTATTTAAAAAGAATTTGTTCAGAATCATTTTCTACAGTTTTTTGAGGGGTTTGGGGGGAATGGTGGAACAGGTCCCTGCTTCTACTTCACCATATTGGCTCCACCCCTCCCACCCAACTTTTTAAAGCTATAAATTGAAGAACAGATACCCATCTGCTTTGGTAGAGGGGGTTCCCTTATGGACAGTTCCCAATGCCAGTGAAATCACAGGAAAGAAGAAGAAGATCCAAGTTTTTTCTTTAATATGCTTCTCAATAAAGGGCAGAATTTAGATAAACTTTGAATATTAAGGTGTTACATGAAAAGTAAAGTAAAATTTTTTTAGAAGGTAGAAAGAGAGAAAGTTAGGAAGATAAGAGGGGAAACTTTTCTCAACATGTTTGTTTCTGGCCATACAGTAATACATTCTGCCATTGAAGGATGATTTTCCCAGCTTTCAAGATGTTTATTATTAGTCATGTCAATACCAATCTGAAGAAAGGGGGCGGAAAACATGTTAACAATATTCTTCCCAAATTTAGTCATATTTTCAATTAAGTAAAAAGAAATGAAAGAATCAAGTTTCTTTTTACTGAGCTGGGGAAGAGAAAGCCAGAAAGAGAGTACTATGAGACAGAATAAAAATATCCCAGCACTAGCACACATGGTGAAGAGGTGGCGTGGGAGAAAGCAAGAGAAATGAATTTGCATGACCTCATCATCATCACCCCTTAAAATAGCCTGCAGAGATCGAATGATTAACACTTTTTACAACACGTGTGTGTACAGATGTACAGCAGGTAGCAATAACTCAATAAATCATTCCTTGCCTATCAGAGCCTTCATTCAAATGGCTTACTAAAGAGTCCAGATCTTTTTGCTTAGAGCTGTAACTACTGCTTTTGCTAAAAAAAAAAATCCCATCTTCCCCATCATATCTGTAGGTGTTTCATCTATCTTCCTGCCTGTCTTTTTTCCCCTCACATCCTCTATACAGTAGAAGCCCTGCTTTACATAAATGACTAAACCCTGCTGGCAAAGGGATAATTTGACCATGAAAAGAACCAGGGATCAAAAACAAACAAATCAAAAAACCATGGAGAAATTAGTCAATAAAAGTATGTTAAGCTCCTACTATGTGCAAGGCACTTTTCAACATCACAAAGGATAACATAAAGGTTACATAATAGTCATAATTTTGAGAAAATTGGAAGACGATAGAAGAGGTGTTGGAAAGCCAGGAATGATTGGTTTCATGAGGAATTGTACAGGCTAGAATGGTTATCAGAGTTTAGAGGACTGCAGGCGATAGCTTCTGACTAGTCACTAAGATGGAGGAATGCTTTGAGCTGGAACATGATGAGTAACATTTCTCTGGATAGAGAAAAGGGGGAAACACATTCCAGGAGACAGAATAACCTAAGAGAGAGCACAGAAGCAGTTAGCAGTACTTAAAGTACTTTACAGATCTTAAAGTTCTATAAAATGTGAGCTAGCAGTAACTATTCCACCTCTGACTTATGGTTGCCATCCATAGCTTCACAAGCAGAAAGAGAATTCAGAGGTTATCTAGACTGACCCCAGAGGTGTACTAGTGCATGTTTAACAACTGGCTCTCTGAAGGGGAAAATGTACACAGGACACACTTTTAAATTTGCTATTGTTCTGTCATTTGCAGTCATGACCAGCTCTTCATGACCCCATTTGAGGTTTTCTTGGCAAAGATAGTGGAGCAGTTTACCATCTGCTTTTCCAGCTCATTTTACAGATGAGGAAACTGAAGCAAGCAGGGTTAAGTGACTTACCCAGGTCCACATAGGTAGTATGTGTCAGGTCATATTTGACCACAGGATGGTGAGTTTTTTGGACTCTAAGCCCAGCACTCTATCCACTGTTCCACCTTTTAGGTTTAATCTGCCTTATTAGCATTTTCTCAATGACGTAAGTCTAGACAATATAAAAAAACAGTAAATCAATCACTGATAGCCAGTTTCTGAGGTGTAAAAGCTTGCACTGAAAATATAATAATTAGCTCTCCAATTTTAGCTGGCTCCAGCACACTTCTGTCTAATCCTTTCATTTTATAGATGAAGAAGCCCAGAGAGGTTAAGCGAATTATCCAGTGTCACACAGATAGCCAAGCTGGGTCCTCTGACTCCAAATACAATGTTCAATTTCAATGTACCACAAGTTATTTGGTTTTCCAAAGACTGGTCAAATAAGGCCATGCAACAGCAGTTGTGCCTGGTATAAGGAGACAATTAAGCTGATAAATTCCACAATTCATCCAAATGTTAGCCACAACTGAAAAGAACATGGTGTTTTTTTCAGCAGTACAATGATAAAGGATAATATCTAGCCAAAGAAATTATAGAAAAGAGTTCTATTTCTTCCCTACATCTAGTTCTATCTCTTTGAAGAAACAGGAAAAAAACAAGAAATGATGGGAACTCATTCCCCAAGGATGAGTGAGAGATTTTTCTTTCAGCCAAAATGAGATTTTTAACACTCTCATTTATGAAATGAATAGGGGTGGGGGAATCAATGCAATGTGTTTATGAGCAACATAGTCAAGTGAAAAGAAGGCATGCTCACTTTTTGAAATCCAGACTTGTGATTTCAGTGGATTTAGGGAACTCCTTGTGTGGAAACTCTCTGCACCAATATAGATTCACAACTCATCTATAATTCAAGAGACCTAGGGAGGTGTTTGGGCAACTGGATGGTTAAGTGACTCCCTTAGATGACAAAGCTAGTATTTGTTAGAGATGGGACTTAAACCCAGGTCTTTCTAACCCTGGGGCCTGCCCTCTATTCATCATACTATGCAGATTCCTACAATTATTGTCACTTTTATGGTTATTACTACCAATAATATCACAGCCCACATTTCTAGAGCACTTTAAAATTTATAAAGCAGTTTTTTAATGAAACTCTATGAGATAAGTAACAGAAGATGCTTCTTTCTCTCCCTGATTCTGTTTTTGTCTTTTCTTCGGATGACTGACAAAGTGAACATGGGCATCCCTATGCAGCCTCTCAGCCACACCCCTGTCTCAGTCTTTTTAAGGAAGCCTCATTATTTAAAGACAAACTGATTCTCATTCTGCTCTCTAAACCTAGAGAGAGCTTGATAAGTAAATACCATAGAAATGTTGGGCATAGATGGGGGTGGGGGAAGGCATTGTTCGTTGTTGTCGTCTGAGGTATCTTCATGACCCCAGTTGGAGTTTTCTTAGCAAAGATACTGGAGTGGTTTGCCACTTCTTTCTCTAGCTCAATTTACAGAGCAGGAAACAGAGACAAACAGGGTTAAGTGACTTGCCCAGGGTTACCCAACTAGTAAGTGTCTAAGGCCAGATTTGAACTCAAAATGAGTCCTAACTCCAGGCCTGACACTCTATCCACTCCACTGTCTCATTGCCTGGGGAGGTAGAAAAGTAAAATAAAATGATGTAAAAGCAAGGGAACAGAGAATTAGCTAAAACTAATGGAAGGAGTCTCTTTACATCCAATTCTGTTCCAGAATGCATAGTGATCTGCAGGGCAAAATGAAGAGTGCGGATGCAGACATAGCCTGTTCTCCCACATCTGGCCTCCATCAATGTCAGCACCTATTCAGGTGGCTACCGTTCACACTACTGCCACTCCTTTATCCCCCACATCCTCCCAAGACCTGTAGTTGGCTTTGAAGCTAGAAAACAATTACCTAACCACAGTCAGAGAAACACTGATCTTCATCCACTAGGACAAGGAAATATAGTCTTGACAATCAGATTTATAAATTTAGAAGCTCTTCAGAAAATACACTTCCTCCCCTTCATTCAGAGTTGGAGGATAATGGATATAGAGCATTGTCCCTACTGCCAAGCTCAGTTGATAAGCTGGTGAGTTTTGTTCAAGTCTTCCATTTTATTCTTTCTTACAAAGGATGGCTCACTGGTTAGGGAAAAGGAGAGAAGTATACTTACAAATGGAGCTGAAGTTAACACAAAAGATATTTTTTTTTATAATTTAGAAGATCAAAGTACTATCACTTCAATGATAATAGTTCACATGTAAGTACAATGTATTTTGCAGAGATATGCAAAAAAGAGCAGATGTCATATGACAGAGAGAAATAATGGATTAAGAAGCTTAAAATTTGAGACACTCATTTTGAAACCTTAGGAAATTATTGAATTTTTTTAGGCTTTGTTTCTTCATCTGTAAAGTGGTGATGATACTATAGATGCAATCTATTTCACAGGATTATTATGAGGAAAGTACTTCATAAACCTTATAACAGAAGATTTATATGAATTCTACTTATAATTATTCACCTGGCATTACTAAAACAAGCTAAAATGTCTAAATTTATAAATCTAATTGCTTAGACCATTTGTCCTAGCTTTTAAAGACTGATATTTCTCAAACTGAGAGTTGGTTCCCTTTCTCTTTCTTCCATTTCCCTTCTCTTCCCTTACCTCTACCACAACTTTTCTTCTCAGGGAGTCATCTGTGTTCATCTTTCTTTTCGAAGAATACCATGACATCAGAGAAATAACGACATGGCTTGCACTTGACTTTGTTTTGAGTGAAGGAGGGCTGTGCAGGTCACCAGCCTCATTTTCCTCTCCTGAGCCTTCTGGATCCAGTGACCAGATATTCATCAGGATATCTGGAGATGGCCCAGGATGCAATGGGAGATCATGGTCTATTCAGGTACTCACTTAGAGTGAGGTAACGGCTATTCAGTGAATGGGACTCTTTAAGAATTAATCAGGGAATGACCCCTTTAATTAATAAAAGAAGAAAATGAGTAAATCAATCTGGGAGGGAAAGAGCAACAAGCTGGTGACCTTGCATCATCCTCCCTCACTCAAGCAAAGTCATCATTTCTCTGATGTCATGGTCTTCTTCGAAAATGAAGGACAAACACAGACTTATGAGTAGACCAAGCTGCTGGAATGGGGACCCAACTAGCTGGGTAATTCAGCTCATCCACTCCCTTATGTCCCCCACTCTTCCTAGGGAGTCACAGGATATGACCAAAGAGGAGAATGGATGAGAGCTTTGGTAAACCAGAAAAGTGTTTGCAATAATAGTGAAATATCAGTTCCCTAAATTACATAAAGCAGTGGCATCAAACTCACGCAGAAACAGAAGTCACTAATCCATAGCATCTTGGCTTAGTTTTAAAATGTTATATTACCTGTGTCTTGTTTTATTTGTATTTATTTTGTTAAATATTTCCCAATTACATTTTAATCTGGTTTGGGTCAAACTTGAGAGTATAATGGGCTATATGTAGCCTAGAGGCTCTGGTATAAGCAGACCTCCTCCACCTCCCTTGAGGTTTTCCCTCAGTTCTCTCCTAATAATCTCAAAGTCCAAAACAAATTATTTTAGGTAGCACTTCTGGGTTTACTCTTCCAATCTCCACCCATAGAAGTAGGTTGAGTCCCCAGAGGGTGATTAACTATTGCTCTGCTCAGAATTCTGGGATAACCCTGAAGGATCAGCTTTCTAATATTATCACTCACAAGCCCTATATGGTATACTTTTCTCTACATCAATTATCCACTTTTATATCAATTAGCTTTTCAAAAAATATTGAGGAAAAATACAGCAAGAATTGTTCCATCTACTCACACTTGGTCTCAGGGGAGAGCAGGTTCAAACTTGAAGCATAAATCTATTGAGGAAATAATATGGAGAACAACTGTGGCCAAGGGGTATCTCCCACCCCTGGAAATCCTTTGTTTCTTAGTGAAGTCTGCATCAAGTTCACTTCTGGATTTGGCATAGCTAGTAGATGAGTCTCTCCTTTACTCATCTGGGTTTACTCCTCAATGGACTCAGTTGTTGCTGCCACCAACTTGAGGACTTCTATTATTGGTAGGAGTTTAGATGGCTACAATGGACCTCACTGTCTCATTGGTGTCTTGGTCATTCCCATTGGAGATATTCATTCACAAAAATCCTCATGAAAGAAGAAACGTGGAAACAAAGGAAACAGAGGTGGCATGCATTCATGGACACGTAGCAGCCATTGGGATATAGAACCTGCTGAACTTTCCCTACATGGTAGCTTGCAAAAAATTTACCAATTAAAATTTAGCCCCCAAAGAAAAGAGCTATAGATCTCCTTGAACCTTGGGAATGAACAATCAGTTCTGGCTCAGTCTTTACCATGTCATTAGTCCTACTGGCTTCTCAGCCAACCTGGAGATTTTTTTATCATCACATAATCACTCACGTCTTTTCAAGGACTCATGTCCAGAAAGTGACTCTTCAAAATTCTGTATTTTCAGACTGGCAACAGGCAGAGAATATTTTGCATGTTCTTCATAACCTACTAGGGAGAGTAAAGCCATACAATCTAAGGACTAGCTCCTCCATAAAATTTATTGGCCAATCCCCTACAACATTTATTTTTATTGATATATTTTTATATCTCGTTTATTTTCTAATATATCTTACCCCCATTCTCCTACTCCGTGAGCCTACCTTCTAATAAAAAAATTTAAATCAGAGGAAAAACAGTTAAGCAAATGCAACCAATATTTCAACTGTAACTAAAAACATATGCATTATTCCACACCCATAGCCCCCCACCTCTGCAAAGGAAAAAGGAAAGTAAATTTTCTCACTTCTTCTCTGGTTAAGCCAACCTTTAAAATTAATTGTAACCTAGGGGGAGGAAATAGCATTAGAGTTTTGCACAGTTGCTAGGTTGTTCAAGTAAGGATAGCCCTCGGCTGGGGAGGGGATGGAAGGTTAGAGACAGAGGGAAGAGGGACAATATGTTAGCATTGGTAGTCACAGGTGTTCTCTGGGGGAAGCAACCACACAATGAGAAATCTTGAAAACCTCTGTTTTCAGCTTTTGTTTGCCACCCCACCAAATCCACCAAAGTTTCACTATTCTATTTCTAGTCTCTCTATTTCTAGGCTGAAAGAACTAAGCAAATTTTAGAATATTATACACTTTTACAGGGAAAAGAAAAGATTACCTAAAAATAGGCTCCTCTTTGCCAAGAACTGCTTCCAATTACAGATCCCAGTTTGTCTCACCTGTCCCACTTCCCTCGAACCTGTTTTTGTTACTACCAATCCCTTTTACTGCACCAGATTTATGGGGTATGGTGAAAATTAGCTGACACGTGCAGCCAATTTTAGCTCCTCAAAAAGAAAAGTCTTCTTTAAATATAAATAAGGTGCCAAACACTTGAAAGTCATTTCCACAAAAACCATAGTCAAGATTTGCTAATTCTTCTATTTTTAATCTGAGCTCTGTACCCTTATGTTTTGTGGAAGATAATTCCAAGGCATGTGATGTTTCACCATATGAGTTTCAAAATCAGGGACGTGAAGCCTGTCTTGTCTGAATCTCCACTCTTTTCTAGTTTTTACTGACAACACCTGTCATTCTGAAAAAAAAAGCTTTCTGCTATTCCCCAAAATCCTAGGAACTTTCATTCAAACTCCCACTGACATACAGATTTAATGAATCAATTGGTCTTATCCGTGTGACCAATCTAATGTGCCTTTGTTTGCTTTTTTTTAAATTTTATTTTAACATTCTTCATTTGAGGGACTTTTATAAACAACTCCAGATGTCCTCCTGTCTTCTGACATCTAAGTTACTATAGCTACTGGCAATAAAAATCATTTTACTTTGCCACACACATCTACTCCATCCTGTCTATCATGACGATTCAGATCAGCAGACAGGCTAAGATGTTTTCAATTCCTATCAGTACAATCTAGGAGATCACAGTCTGCTCTGTAAACCTGAAGCATTCAAATAGTGTGAACAGTTAACTGATCTCATCTTGTCTCTGTTTAACTTCAAATTTTGATTTTCAAAATGGTGTCAGACTGACAATAACACAGAAGGGGGAATCTAAACAAATTTCTGATTCATTTGGCTCAAATTGGCTATAATTTAAAGTCATTTATATTGCTTCTTTCCTTGTTTAGTTAAAAAATGTTACCCATTTCTTATACCTTAGAAGAGTCTTCACATCTTTCTGTGTCATGCATATTGTATTAGCAGGTGCTAAAAGCAGTCCACAATCCTATTTAGAAGTAAGGACAAAGTGCTGTCACTCCAAAGTTCATCCTCACCTTCCATGGACACCTCCTGATCCCAGTAGGCCTTCTGGCCAAGCTCTCTCCAGCTCTCGTAAAGCTGTCTCTCTCCCCATAGTTCTGTTTCTTGGTGGATGTTATTACTTGAATCATTGATTGAGGGTTTGCTTTGGCTCAGATACAATTCTAAGAGGAAAACCACTCCTCTTTATATTGTCATTAGCTGTGTGCTTCATTGATTCACTTATAAAAATATGATGCATAAACCTTCAGTCAGAAAGTTTTACTGTATCCCACAAATCTGCAGTAAGAGAGATAGGGAGTAAGAAAAACAGAATTGAGGGAAATAGAGCAAGTGTGACAAATTGAGGTATTTGGAAGCAGTTCTTGGCAAAGAGAAGACTGTTTCTAGGCCATGGAAATGACAATAAAGTTTCTCTCCTCCCCAACACACAAGCTTTTTCTCAGAACAAACAGAAAAGACCAAAATAACAGGAAGTTTCATCAATCCCAGTCTCTCCCTGAAGAAGCTTCTCCTGGTATTTCCCCTTTTCTCCTAATGGTCAGAGTCCAGTATATGAAAGTGTCTCAGGCATTAAAAGTCTTTCTGTTTGTCTGTCCAGAAATGATTGGAGCTACCCAATCAGACTGTAACTTGGTGTTGGGGTCCTCCAAGGAGCAGCCATCTCCACACCTTTTCTGGTATAGTTAATTAAACAATCTCTACTCGTCTCACACCAATTAATGTTGACGGAGGATAAGAAGAGAAAGATTTCCTATATGACATAAGCAGCCTGGATCTCAAAGCCTTTCCCCACATAGCCAGAGCAGAAGAACGCACTGGTACACAGGGTACCAGATCACGAATCTCCATCTGTTAGTATAGCTGAATCCCTTTCTCAAATCTCCCATACCTTCAATTTTCCTCACAGTTACACAGCCCCAAAGCATTAGAAATTATGGTTGCAAGGATGTTGTATCACCCTCATTATGCGGCCTCAAGAGAAATGCAACTCTACAAAGTTAGGCACCTAGTCCCCCAGAAGTCCCATGCTTACTACAGGTATATAGATCAGAGCTTATGCAAGTGTCACCAGTAAAATGGACCCACCAGTTAAGAAACAAACATTTTGAATCTTTTTTTCCAAGTAGTATCTGTCCCTTCCAACCAACCAAATAAAGTCAGTGGCCCCTAATGTTGCTACCATTCAAGAGCTCCTGGACAATATGTTTCACCTTGCTTCTTATATGACCAGTGTAAGGAGCACCAGTGCTCTGCTGAGTGTAGAATTAGCAGGTACATTGATTTCAAGTAGGAGATATACTGTGAGTGCCAGGTTCATTAGGCATTTGAAACTTCAGAGTGTAAGTAATAGGACTAATCTCATTATTTATTGTAAGCCATTCCCAAATACTAATGGTCCAATAACTTGAATGATTATTATATAGGGAAATATGTGAGATCAGGTGATAGCAAATCTTTCATTTCCCATGAGGGTATGTCCACCCTGTGCCAAGTTGGTTGATAATTCCCAAGACATTTGGCTCTCTCAATTGTGGGCCAAGTGCTCTAAGGCACTTGCCAGAGTCTTATACATAGGTCATCCTTCTACATGGCCAACACCGATATTTGCTCAGTCTCAAGAGATGAATGTCATAGCTAGATGAGGTCCACCATCATGTGCTTTCAGCAAAGGCAGAATAAATGATTTTGTCTTAGAAAACTCAACCAATAGTTTAGTGGAGGGCACAATCCTGCTCCAAGTTCCAAGGAGCGGTCATAGAAATTGTTTCATATCTGAGTTCACTCATCCTGACTTCCCATTATGAAGAGGGTGACAGCTATTGTCAGTAAGAGCTCCTACAAACAATAACATAAATGAGTAGCCAGTGGTGGCCTTCCGCTTGAGACAAATGAAGCACCAACCCATATAGCTGGATGACCTCTTTTTTAAAATACCAGGCAATGTGTTCATCCAGTGACAATCTGGGGCATAGATCCTGGTGGCACAACTTCTAAAAATGATGCTCAACTGTGAAGATAGTACAAAACTCTCAATTTGAGCAGTAGACACATTAGGCTTGGATCTAAGAACAAAGCACCATACTGGATTATGGGCATGTGGGGATTGGGGAGAGAGGAGCTGAGACATGTGATTTCATTGATATTGGGAACTATGACTACTGATGCCAACTGACAATAATCCTTAATCTTAGTGAGTTCCCTCAAGTACTTAGAGGTTCAGTGACTAGCCCATGACCACATAATTAGCGTGTATCAGAGGCAAAATTTGAAGTTAGGTCTTATTAACTCCAAAATTGGTCTTCTCTCCACCATGCCATGCAACTTCTCAGACACTAAGGAAGGATACAAAGAAAAAAACAAAACCAGAGCAGTGTGGCACAGTGGGAAATGTTCTGGATTTTTAGTTAAAGGACTTCAAAAGTTTACATCCCTCCTTTGATACTTACTACCTGTGTCACCTCACACAAGACTTTCCCCCCCTCTGGTTCTGTTACCTTATCTGATAGAAGAGATGAAAAGATTGAAATAAATGGTCTCAAAGATCTCTTACAGTTGTAAATCTGTTATCCTAAGATGATTCTGTGAGCTGAGAAGACCCATGTTCCAAACCCCTTACACTAAGGGATTGAATTCACTCCAAGTCCCATCACTGCCCCATGCACATCCCAAAGGCTAGGAATGAAAAGGAAAGAGGAAACCCTTTGCTCCAAGAGTTGGAATTTGGCTGAATGACTCAGGCTATGCTTTCCAGTCATAAACAGATGACTTCAAGGCTGTTCATGGCTCACAGCTACAGAGGCAATTTGATAAATGTGCATGTTAAGAAATAGAAAAAAGGTAGGGGAATCAGGAGTAGAGCTTCTGTAGGAGTGGAGCAAGGGGGAGAGTTGGGAAAGGGCAAAGAAAGTAATCCAGTTGTTAGTTAGAGATCCTCAATCTCAAAACACTTAGGACAAGTAGATTCAAACAGTATCTCCCCCACACGGGGGACAGACAATTCTTGATTCTCCATATAGACCCTTCCCTCTGCCACACAGTATAAAACATTTGGGCAAGAAGAAATGGGCATGAGATTGCTTTTGTCCTTCATTCTCAAAGAAGACTATGACATCAGGAAGGTGATGCCATGACTTGCAAGTGAATTGGGTCTAAGAGAGGGCTGTGCAAAGTCACCAGCCTCACTTGAGTGGAAAGATATAGATCATGACACCTAGAGATGGCCCCAGAATGGCCATGACCAGAAGTATTCTAAGGCTGCTGTAATGCTGATAGGCAGATGAACTTGGAGTACAATCCAGACTCTGGGCTAGTTCACTGCATAACCTCAGAAAGATGAGCTGGTTGGTAATGCAAGAGATAATATGGAAAGGGGAGAAGGAAAGGAGAAAGAAAGGAAAAGGGAAGGAGGGGAGGAAAAGGAGAAGGAACAGGAGGAAATGGGGGGGGACAAGAAAAGGAGAAAGAGAATTATAGTCATCTATACCTGGTAGGGAAGTGCTAGAGAAACCTTCCACTCAGAATCCTCAGTGCAACTTGGTGCTTACCCAAAGGTGTGTGTGTGTGTGTGTGTGTGTGTGTGTGTGTGTGTGTGTGTGTGTTTGAGTTTACACCAGATGTTTCATCCTTCCACATTGCTTGCCTCACTTATAGTCTGGACTCCATCTCCTGTCTTCCCCGTCTGGATCCAACTTCCCCTGAATGCAGAGGAGACACACCCTGACTCTTTCAATCGCCTTTCTGTAAAACTCCAAGGTTCCTTATTTACTGCCGAACATCTAGCATACTAAATTCTCTCAATCACCTCATGATTTATGTATTTAATTTGTTTAAATCGACCCAACTTTATCTCAATAACTGTCAACTAGACAGTATGGCTGCCCTGTTTACTGGTTCTTCAGACATGTAAGCAAGAGTAAATTCCCTTTCCACAGGACTGATGTTTGGCTCTCCTGGTTTTCCTGTGTGGCTCATCAAACACATCATACTAACCTATGAGATAGTGAAAAGCTATGTACCTTGCCAAAAGAAAATGCATTTTAAAAATGACTTCCAGTATTAAAGAAATAGGAAAGTTACTACATGTTTCCCTATGCCCAACAAGTTATGAATCTGCCTATACCCCTTGACCAGCAATAACACAACAGGTCTATTTCCAAAGATAACTAGCGAACAAGGAAGAGAAGTTCTACATTCTAAAATATTTATAGGAGCTCTCTTTGTGGTAGCAAAGAACTGGAAATTGAATGGATGTCCATCAGTTGGAGAGTGGCTAAACAAGTTGTGGTATATGATTGTGATGAATACTACTGCACTATAAGAAATGATGAGCTAGATGTTCTTAGAAAAACATAGATAGATTTATAGCAGGGGGTGGAGCCAAGATGGCAGACTAGAAAGACACACTTACGCAGGGTCCTCCCCACAGTCCATAAAATACCTGTAGAGAGGGACTCTCAACAAGTTTTGGAGCAGCAGAAGTGGTGAACAACAGAGTGGACGAGATTTCCCGCCCACAGTGACCTGAAAGGCCCATGGAAATGTCGGTTGCACCAGTTGTGGGAGCCGAGCACAGAGCCCAGCCCAGCCTTGGCCATGCAGCATGGCACAGCACAACGAGACTCTGGGAGGAGGACACCTCTGGGGAGGAATCTCCAGTTGCAGCAGTGGGTCCTCAGATCCCTTGGCACACAGGCAACAAAGGTCAGTGACTGGGTTTTATCAGCTGTCCAGGAAGGGAGAAGGGCATTCCCATAGCTCCAGCAGCAGGCAGAGGCCACAGAGCCAGCACAGCAGCTCATATGGAAGCTCCATTGTTGGAGCATAAGCACCCCTGGGGGCTTTGAAGAACTGAGTCTTACCTCAGCCTTGGGTAGAGGCCCTGAACAAGCTGGTCTTTGTCTCCAAATAAATGGTGACCCTGCCCATCCAGCTTATCTGAAAATCAGACCCCTGTGCTGGCTTGGTGGAACTGGAGGCCAAGTGGCTGTGGAGAAGTATCTGCTAAAATTCTGGGCACAAAAATCCCTCTCTGCATTCAGACCAGTACACGCTTGATTGTGCCATCTTGGAGGAACTGAGATCTCACAGATCCCCAAAGTATACCCTACTCTTGATAAAGGACCCAAAAGTCAAGTAACTGGTTGGGAAAATGCCCAAAAAAAGGGAAAAAAATAAGATCATAGAAGGTTACCATCTTGGTGAACAGATATCTCCTCCCATCTTTCTGATGAGGAAGAACAATGCTTACCATCAGGGAAAGACATAGAAGTCAAGGCTTCTGTATCCCAAACATCCAAAATAAATATTCAATGGGCTCAGGCCATGAAAGAGCTCAAAAAGGATTTTGAAACTCAAGTGAGAGAGGTGGAGGAAAAGCTGGGAAGAGAAATGAGAGAGATGCAAGAAAAGCATGAAAAGCAGGTCAACACCATGCTAGAGGAGACCCAAAAAATGCTGAAGAAAATAACACCTTGAAAAATAGGCTAACTCAATTGGAAAAATAGGTTTAAAAAGCCAATGAGGAGAAGAATGCTTTCAAAAGCAGAATTAGCCAAATGGAAAAGGGGGTCCAAAAGCTCACTGAAGAAAATAGTTCTTTCAAAATTGGAATGGAACAGATGGAGGCTAATGACTTTCTGAGAAACCAAGACATCACAAAACAAAACCAAAAGAATGAAAAAATGGAAGAGAATGTGAAATATCTCATTGGAAAAACAACTGACCTGGAAAATACATCCAGGAGAGAAAATTTAAAAATTATGGGTCTACCTGAAAGCCATGATCAAAAAAAGAACCTAGATATCATCTTTCATGAAATTACCAAGGAAAATTGCCCTGATATTCTAGAACCAGAGGGCAAAGTAAATATTGAAAGAATCCATTGATCACCACTTGAAAGAGACCCAAAAACAGAAACTCCTAGGAACGTTGTGGCCAAATTCCAGAGTTCCCTGGTCAAGGAGAAAATATTGCAAGCAGCTAGAAAGAAACAATTCAAGTATTGTGTAAATACAATCAGGATAACACAAGATCTAGCAGCTTCTACATTAAGGGATTGAAGGGTGTGGATTATGATATTCCAGAAGTCAAAGGAACTAGGACTAAAACCAAGAATCACCTACCAAGCAAAAGTGAGTATAATACTTCAGGGGAAAAATTGGTCATTCAATGAAATAGAGGACTTTCAAGCACTTTTGATGGAAATACCAGAGCTAAAAAGAAGATATGACCTTCAAACACAATAATGAAGAGAAGCATGAAAAGGTAAACAGCAATGAGAAGTCATAAGGGGCTTACTAAAGTTGAACTGTTTACATTCCTACATGGAAAGACAATATTTGTAACTCTTGAAACTTTTCAGTATCTAGGTAGTTGGTGGGATTACACACACACACACACACTCATGCATGCACAGAGACAGAGAGCACAGAGTGAATTGAATAGGATGGGATTATATCTTTAAAAAAATGAAATTAAGTGGTGAGAGAGAAATATATTGGGAGGAGAAAGGGAGAAATGGAATGGGGCAAATTATCTCTCATAAAAGAGGCAAGCAAAAGACTTTTCAGTGGAGGGAAAAAGAGGGGAGCTGAGAAAAAAACTTGAAGCTTACTCTCATCACATTCAACTAAAGGAAGGAATAGAATGCACACTCATTTGGGTATGAAAACCTATCTTACAATACAGGAAAGTGGGGGAGAAGGGGATAAACAGGGTGGGGAGTATGATGGAAGGGAGGGCAGTGGGAGGAGGGAGCAATTTGAAGTCAACACTCTTGGGGAGGGACAGGATCAAAAGAGAGAATAGAAGCAATAGTGGGGCAGGATGGGGGGAAATATAGTTAGTCTTACACAACATGACTATTATGGAAGTTATTTGCAAAATTACACAGATATGGCCTATATTGAATTGCTTGCTTCCCAAAGGGAATGGGTGGGAGGGAGGGATGAAGAGAAGTTGGAAGTCAAATTTGTAGGAACAACTGTCGTGTATTGTTGCTACTACTAGGAAATAAGAAATACAAGTAATGGGGTATAGAAAGTTATCTGGCCCTACAGGACAAAAGAGAAGATGGGGACAAGGGAAGGAAGGGATGTTAGAAGAGAGGGTATATCGCTGATAGGAGCAATTAGAATGCTTAGTGTTTCGGGGTAGGGGGAGGGGAGAAATGGGGGGTAAAGTTTGGAACCCAAAATTTTGTGAAAATCAATGTTAAAAGTTAAATAAATAAATTTTAAAAAAATTAAAAAAGGAAAACCTAGATAGGCTTGCATGAGATAATGAAGAGTGAAATGTACGGAACCACAAAAACATTCTATGCAGCAATAGCAATGTTATTTTAATAACTTTGAATAACTAAGTCATTCTGACCATTACAAATACCCAGATTAACTACAAGGGACATATGAAGGAACATGCTATCAGCATCCAGAGAAAGAACTGATGAATAGAAATATGTATGGAATGACTTTTACATGTGTACATATTTGTGTCTAATGATAGCCATCTGTGGGGTTGGGGGTGGAAAGAAGAGGGAAGAGCAAAAAAGGAAAAAGGGAAATCTACATGATAATGTTATTATATATTTCAAAGGAATAGCGAATTGTGCTAATAGATTTGCAGTTTCATGTACAATCATCTTTTTTTATTATACTATGTTATGGAAATCCTTGTTCTAGGCCGTAAGTTAAAAATAAAATAAATATTTTTTAAAAAAGAAGAAAAAAATGATCATAACTTCATGAGGATGCTTCCAAATGAGTTCATAATGGTCCTTCCTTAGATAAGAGTATATCCGCTGAAGCTGCCTCCTTCCCCAGGATGATCGTCTCTCTACATCCCTGTCTGTCCTGAGGTATGTGTCTCTGCACCTAGCTAGACAAAGAGTCTCTTTTTGGTCAAGTAGCTAGAGGAAACGGCTGATGGGATTAGGCAAAAGAAAGCCCCCCCCAACCCCCGCTACCTTTCCTTGCCTCTATTCCCACCAGCGTCCATACAATGATCCCAACCTTCCTGCTGTTTTTACATATAGATCCAAAGACAAAACTGATTCTCCTAGTGGAAGAATTCCACATGGCTGCAATAGTCAATCACTGGACATTTTCTGTGTTCTCTCAGTTTGGTAAAGGCCCTATAATCTTTTCCAGTTGATTAATCACTTATTCATATTCTGTTGTAGGGATGTATGAAAATACTGTTGCCCTTTTTTACTGATAGATTCATTAATATTCATTCTGTGAGTGCGTCAGTTGAGGTAGAAAGGGAAACTTGCACATAGATTTGTTGCTGTTCAGTCATATCTGACTCTTCATAACTCTGTTTGGGGTTTTACTTTGTCACTTCCTTCTCCAGTTCATTTTACAGATGAGGAAACTGAGGCAAACAGGATTAAGTGATTTTCCCAGAGTCACACAACCAGTAAAGGTATGAGGCCCGATTTGAACCCATGAAGATAAGTCTTCCTGATTTATAACCCAGTATTCTATCCACTATGTCATTTAGCTACCCACACATAGATTAGAAAACCATATTATCTTCAGTCTATCCTGAGGAAAAGAGGTCTAGGCAGAGGTCAATGATATGTCCCTTGAGGAAATGGTTTTCTGAGAATAAGAAAGTCATCTAGCATCTCTTGACCTTAGACTGTATTTGTCAGCCCAGCTTGGCCAACATGTATTTTCTGTCTTCCCCTCCTACCCAGCAAGAATAAATAGGAATAGGATCTTCAAAAGCTAAATGACTAGGACAGTTCATATTCAACAAAAGCACAGCTGTCTTAAGACTCATGCTGCCAAAGAAAGAAGAAAACGGCATGAGATTTCAAATGAGAAAATGCAGCGTTCAGAAAGGGTCCCAGTAGTAGATTTCAACTTCGAAAGTTAGGTGGATGTTAGGTTTAGAGAAGAACTGCACTCATTCGCTCCTACTCTTCTCCATTATAAATACCCAGGTAACATGGTGGCTGGGGAGAAGTTGTTGCATATCCAGATATGTGTCTATCCTGAGCTTTATTTTCAGGATAGTTGTCCTTGAGAAACAGAACAGCTTTTAAAAGCCACCAACTGCCACCAAGGTCATGCTGCTCCTCCTTTGAAACTTCATCTGCTTTATTTAGGGAAGAAAATCTCCCACCAAGGACAGTTTTTAGATTAAGGGGGAAGACAAGCATGCTTGCCTTCAGTTTTATGTAAATTCTTGCTCCAATTATAGCTAACTTCTTGGGACTTGTTCTTGTGTCTGAGCCGACATGGTGACTCATTTCATGAATGGGCTACCTACCAGCACTGCCTTCAGGAATATCAGCTGCATTCCCCATTCTAAGTTATCCTGATGCCTGGGATTGCTCCTCAAATAAATGGCTCTTGTCTTTCCCAACAGGATTAACGAGCCCAAGAGAATTCACCTGCCCTACAACAAGTTAATGAAATAGTCAACCAACAGTGCTGGGAGGGCTTCTTGCTTTTTTTTTTTTTTTGATAAGCAAAGCTCTCTCCTACTGGTGGGCATAGTGCCACCTCATTCTGATACTGCCCAAAGTTGGCTTCTCCTCGAATCTATTCTGGAGCTAGTATTTACCTCAGGAGAATTTAGTCAAAGCATTTGGCTCATGAGGCTGTACAAAAGGCGAGATTAAGAGCTCAAAATATCTGCAATATATAAGCCCTGTTCCAAGATTCTCTTATACTAAGGTATCTAAAGGAAGCCACTAGCACCAAATTCTGGATTCACACCAATCAGTTGTCAAGCATTTAATAAGCTCTTACTATGTAACAGACACATTTTTATGACTGTCCATTATCATCCCAGGCTCTCAGGCTCACAGTCATTCTTGCCTCCTTACTCTCCTTCCCCTACCCAGCCTGTTACCAAATTGCTATTCCTATCTTTTCAATATTTCTTGATTTTTTTCCCCCTTTTCTCCTCTGACACAGCTGCCACTCTGGTCCAAGCCCTCATCACCTCATGCTTGGAATATTGCAATAGCCTGCTGGTGGATCTCCCTGCCTAAGTCTCTTCCCACTCTAGTCCACTCTCAAGGCAGCTGTCAAAGTGATCTCTCTAAAGCAGAACTTTGAACACGGCATCTCCCACCCCCAGCTCAGTCAACTCCAATGGTTTCTTCTGGCTTCCAGGATCAAATATGAAATCTCTTATTTAGCATTCAAAGCCCTCCTTAACCTGGTCCATTCCTACTTTTCTTTTCTCCTTAGTTTTTACACCCTTCTTTGATCCAGTGACACAGGCTTCCTTACTATTCCTTGCACTGCACACTCCATCTTCCAACCCTGGGAGTTTTCACTGGCTGTGCAACTCTCTCCCTATCACCTCCACCTTCTAGATTGCCTGGCTTGCAAGTCTCACTTTCTGCAAGAAGTCTTTTCTGACACCCCTCGATACAATGTTTCCCCTCTATTAACCATCTCCAGTTTATTATTTTTCTTACATAGCTTTTTACATGTTTTTACAGTCATGTTTAGATTGTAAACTCTTTGATTTTACTCAAATTTGATTTTATGCTTAAGTTTTAATTCTCTTTGTATCCCTATGACTTACCACAGTGCCTGGAATGGGGTAGAGCCAGTGCAAATGCCCAGGGTCAGGAGATGGTATGTCTTATCCACAGAACAGCAAGGAGGCCAGGGTTGATGAATTAGGATGTGATGATGTGTAAGCTGTAAGAAAACTGGAAAGGTAGGAGAGGTGGGGCAGGGTGGAATAGGGAGAAACTTGTGACTGGTAAACCAGTTAGCTGCTACACAGCATGTTGGAAAATGTATTTTTGATACTGGCTGACCCTCTACTTATCTCTCCCTCCCATCACATATGTTATTCAATTGCCATTCTGTTACATTTAGACAACGGATATGATTATGTCATAGGGAAATGTTAGAGATATATTGCAAACTTGTCTGAGACAGCCTAAAGAGAGAAGAGGTATCTCCTCCCCTTTCTATTATACATTCTTGTCTTTTGAACTGGTTTTCACTATAAATTAGCATGATGCATAAAACACTTAGTGCCCAAATCCATATCAATATCTGAAGCAACATCTAGATAAAAGAAAAAAGAGATAAAAGGCTGCCAGTAAAGTCTCCATTCTAACTTTAATTTCTCATCCATCCCAGGAAGACAAGCTTACTTTAAGAGATGTAAAGCAAAGTGTCTTGTACCTGCCACAGTGACTACATGCATCTAGTTCATTGAATTAGATGGGGGAGGGGAGAGGCCTTTATCAGCACCCTCTTTTACATGGTGCTTTACTGAGCTTAATGGGGGCAAAGGTCACTTTTTATGTAAGTTTTATCATCACTCCCCATTAATATATTCATTTGTTTTGAACTTTTGCCAGTACCTCTCACAGTCAGAGAAATTCAAAGTTCAGAAGCTCATCTTCAGTCTCTGAAGACTTGGTCACTTGTTCATCTCTACCAATGAATGACCTCAATCCTTCTACACCCCACCTTTTTATCTTGGTAAATTCCTCTTACCTCCAGGAAGAATTTTGAGGCCTGGATCTGGATGACTGTACAGGCTAAAATCAGCTTAAGTAACTCTATCATAACCACTTACGCTTCCTAAGTACATTTATTCTTTAAGTACATTTGTTTTTTCCATTGGCATCACCTAGGTTATATATATTTGGATACACAAATGAATATTTAGGGCATGATTGCACTTCGTATGACTCCATACTCATATTCATTAACAAATAGAACCTCAGTTCACTCGGGGTGGGGGTTCCCTTTGTCAACTTTTGTTCTACTTTTTAAATAATTCATTTCAATGGCACAGGCCAGTCCTTATCGCCAGAGAATTCCTTGGATTATCACTATTTATCATTATTATTATTGAATATCAATCCAATATGAACTGAGATAGATTAGCAACCTTAACTTTGTTTTTGCAACATCCAAGGATATTGTGAGATCAAGAGGTTAGAATTGTAAGCTGAAGGGAAGAAAAGGAAACTGAAAAGAGATCATCGTACAGTCATATATTTCCGTTAAAAAAAAAATCAGTTGCAAATCTGATAGGGGAAGACATCTTTATAGCAATTTATTATTCTGTGATTGCTTACCATCCTTCCAAAAATTAAAAAAAAAAACTAATACAAATAGATTGCATTAATAGGAGACAAGAACATGTGGGTAGAAAAGGGAAGACTAATAGACATGGTATACTCTTCCAATGGATGCTGATATAATCTATGTAACATAAAGAGATTTAATAGAAGGCCCCTCACTTCAATTCCTTGCCATCTCCACATCATGATTCTGGTGCTTTAGCCATCAGATTCGTCTCCTCCCCTCCCCTACTGAAAGCTTGGATTCTGCCCTGGGGACTCTTAGCTCTTATAGGTGAACAATTGCCTTAGGGTCCACAACACCAGGCCTCTAAACCACTTTCTAGCCATCTCAACACCAAAGCACATAGAGTGCAAACCATTCCCCTTTTCAATCCCTTCTTTAGCTCTTGGCTTCTGCCATTAAAATGCAAATTGAGGGCAGGAACTATCTTGCCTCCTTGTATTTTTATCTCCAGGGCTTAACCTGGTATTGGACACACAGTAAGGACTGAATAAATGCTTCATCGATCTTGCTCACTAGTAGATCTGAAGGATTGATAAGGGAACATTTTTTCCAAGCACACCATCATCCTAGTCAGGCAGGCTTGCAACTGTGGCAGTATGCCTGATTCACTCATCCCATGTGTCCAGTGGATTGCTCTCATCTTGTCACTTCTGTCTCCACAATATCTCTTGCATTTCTATATACTCAGTTGGCCACCACCCTCGTTCAATCCCTCATCCCATCTTTCCTAGACTGTTGCAGGAGGCTTCTTTCTGACTGGTTTCCTGTCTCCAGTCTTGTCTCATCGTCCTAATCCATCCTAAAAGTAGATGACAAAGCGATTTTCCTAAAGTACATATCGCTCCCCTACTCAATAAATTCCAGTGACTCTAAGGTCAGTTATAGGATCTGCAATTGAGCTGTTGACTCCCTTCCCTACCTGACCTCAATCTAACTGTCAACCTTATATTCCTTTACTCTTCAGGCCAGCCAAAAGAAGTCTTCTAACTATTCTTCACACACAATCCTACAGCTCCCCTCTCCTGTCCTTCCCTCTCTCTGTCCTCTGTGCCTAAAATACATTCCTATTGCTGCTGAGTCATTTCAGTCATGTCTGATTCCCAATGACACTATTTAGAGTTTACCTGGCAAAGATACTGCAGTGGTATGCTATTTCTTTGAGTTAAGTGACTTGCCCAGGGTTACATAGCTAGTATCTGAGGCCAGATCTGAACTCAGGTCTTCCTGACCTCACGCCTAGCATTGTATTCACTGTGCCACCTAGCTGCCCTACTTCATCTTAGAAACCCTTATTTCTTTCAAAATTCTTCTCAAGCTACAAACTAACTGATCCCTCTTCCCCTGCCAAAAACAAAACAAAACACCTCACCCTGCATTTATTTTGTATATATTTTGTCCATAGTTACGTATATATTACCTCCCTAATAAGATGTAAGTTTCTTGAGGGCAAGAACTGTTTCACTTTTGTTATTATATCCCTAGCACTTCATATATTGCTGGTATTTAAACAGACATTTGATAATTATTTATTGGTTGGTTGTAGCAGCATTTTGTTGGGCTGATATGAGCCTGATGAGAAGGGAAACAGACTCCACGAGAAAGAAGGTTTCTGCCTTGGAAGGGGCTCCTTCTGGAAATTGATGATATATATTTACATAACATATTGATGATATATATTTATATAATATGTTACAGTTTGCAAAGCACATACATTTTATCACTGGTTCCTCACAGTAGCCCCCATGATGTAGGTGATATTGTCCCTATTTTATAAAACAAGAAATGGTGTCTCTAGCTAGGTGTTACGGTGAATAGAGTAAGGACCCAAAGTCAGGAAGACCTGAATTCTAATCCCAGCTCTGACCGTTACAAATCACTTAGCCCCTGTGAGCCTCAGTTTGTTCATCTGTAAAATAGAAATAGTAATAGCATGTACTTCCCATGGTTGTTGGGAAAATAAAATGAGATATTTGTAAAACATTTTGCAAAGTGTTATATAATGCTAACTGGTATTATTTGAATGGCTTCCATCACAGCTTTGGTGAGAGCATGCCTTTCAACCAAGGACCACCTTGATAAGATTGGAGAAGCTAGACCACATTTTCAGCCATAACAACAAAGACCAACTAGAAGGGATGTCATCCATGATGAATGATGACAACCATCCATCCACAATGATCCACAATGATGAAATCACAGATCCACAGATGTGTGTATATGGAATATTGACGCATTGGAGATGGGCTCAGATTAAGAACAGTGTGGACCCCACTTTGCACTGTATTTTCAGACTGTGTCCAAAGAACCACCTTGTTCTGGGTTTCACCTTTTAAAAGAAGCAGTGCCAGAATAAAAGGGGGAGACTGGAAATCATAAGAAATGAATAGTTCGGTGAGACAGAGAATTTTAACCTGCTAAATAAAAGGCTTAAGGAATATAGAATTAGAGCTGGGAAGAACCTTGAAAATAATATGATACAACTCTTTTATTTTACAGCTAAGGAAATTAAAACCCAGAGAGATTAAGTGATTAGCCCAGAGTCATACAACTAACAGAAAGCCAAAGAGACTGAGTGGGGCCAGTTCTCTTTCTATAGAACACATTATTTCCATGGAGCCTAATTATATTTATTTGTCACAAAGGTTTTATTCTTTTTTTCAGGAGGTGAGTTTTTCTCAAGAGAGAAAAATGCTTGTTAATTGAAAAAAAGCTAAAATTTAATTTAAAACAAACGAGAAAATAGAGTTTAGGAAATTATGTTAAGATTAGATTCTGAGCTCCTTTAGGCAAGGACTGTCTTCTCCCTCTTTTTGTATCCTCAAAGGTTGGCCCAAGGTAGGTGTTCAGTAAATGTTTATTGATTGAAGAGGAATTCAAATTGGGTTCTGAGCAATGACAGCATAGTTAAAACAAGCATAAGACCTCTCGGGGTGGTTGTTACGAAGGGGCAACAGTAATTTGGATGCAGAAAATTCTGGCAAGTTTAGAAGAATCAGTCATATGGCTTGGATGCCAGAGTAGCATAATAGAAACAAAAAAGCCTCAGGACTTGGAAGACCTTGATTCTCATTCCCAGCTCCAACATTTACTAAACTGAATATAACAGGGCTCGTTCTGATCTCCATTAGAAACAAACTTCTGTAGGGAAAGGACCTATTGGGAGGGATGTGAAAATAAACTAGGGATCCAATGGTCATATGTTGATTTCAGCAGATTAATTGAGCCTGTGGATAGCTTTCCAATCTCAAATAATGCCAAAAGCAACTGCCTGAAAGTCAGGCAATCCCAGCTCTCATCCCAGCTCTACCACTAAACCAGTTGGGTTACTTTTTGTTACTTAGCACAGTGCTTGGCACATAGCAGCTGTTTAATAGATGCTTGTTGACTTATCAGACTTATTGCCAAATCACCAAGTCCCTCACTATCCTCATGGGTCACTTCAGTCATGTCTGACTCTTCCTTGAGGAAACCTTGAGATTCCCTTGGCAAAGACACTGGGGAGCTTTGTCTTTTCCTTCTCCAGTTCATTTTATGGGAAAACTGAGGCAAACTGAGTCAAGTGCTTTGCCTGGGGTTTCAAGGCTAACAAGTGTGTGGGGTCAGATTCAAACTCCTGATTACTGCCCAGTACTGTCCATGACGACACCAGCTGGCTTGCCTCATCTCTATAGTGAAGGGCTTTGATAAAGGCAATCCTGAAGATCCTTTTCTGTGATTCCCTGCTTCTTTGGACACAAACAAAAACTTACCAAACCTGCAAAATGCTCTATTTTAATCTTACAGTGCTAGTCAACAATTTAATTAAATGTAAAACTTCTCTTTCAAGATCCTTGAAAAGCCTGTTACATAAATGTTGCATATTTCTTCTTTTGCTTCTTCCCCAGTATTGCTCCAGATCCTAAAAATAGCCAAGCCCTAAGAAATGCTAGTTCAGTCTCCTACCCTGACTTGCTCTTGCACACCCATTAGATTTAGAATAAAATGGGGACAGAGCACTTTCATTCTCACTTTACCCTGACTTGACCCATTCTTTTCCGTTCTCATAGCATTTTAAAAGAACTGAGATTAGTGCCCAGAGGAAATTGTGCACTACCATGAAAGTGGGACAGCCATCTTTCCTTTCTGTTCTCCATTCACCCCACATGCCCTTGCTCTGCCTTAATCAGACACCCTTCCCTTCCTTTTCATAATAGCTAGTGTTTACATAGTACCTTAAAGTTTGCAAAACACATCATCTATATTATCTCTGTTTTTACAACAACCTTGGGAGGTAGGTGCTATTGCTACATTCCCATTTTTCAGATGAGAAAAAAGCTGAGGCACACTGAAGTTAAGTGACTTACCTAGGATCACGGAAATATCAAGTGCCTGAGGCAAGATTTGGACCTAGGTCTTCTTAACTCAAAATCTAACACTCTGTCCACTAAGTCAATCACATATTTCATGGGAGTGAAAATTTAGAATGCACACAAAATGTTTTAATGTCTCCTGAATAATAAACTACTTCAACAACAAAAGTAAGAAAAAATATTGACTGTTGTCCTTGGGCAGGACTCATGCCAATGAGAGAACTAAACCATTCGTCCAACTACAAGACCCTTCCCTCCTTGGCCTTCCCTCCCCCATACTGGACAGTAGCAAGGTGTTGGTAGAAGACAAGTAATCTTTTTTTTCAGTGATACAGCACCATACCAACCATCTGTCCAACACCCCTCCCTATCTCACCCCCACACATGACATGGCCAGATGAAAGCATGATCAATGTCTGCACCGAAGGGCCTTGCATCCCATGGACTTGGAATGATCACAGCAGGTACTCCTGCTATTACTACTCAAAATTCCAAGGGCAATAGACCAAAGACCATGCCTTAAAGGTTTTAATCCTTTCACTTCTAGAACTTCTGCCCTGCCCTGCCCTACCCATCTTCTGAGTAGTGACTGTCTCTGCCAGCCCACAATTTCAGGAACATTCTAACTTGTCACAAAAAGTATCCTCCCTCTACCTCACTCATCCACCCTTTCCAGTTCTAGAAACATCTCATTTGTAGCTGCCCCTGGAAAGAGTATGCCATTCCACTCCCCATGGCCCCATTCATTATCCCTGTAACTTTCCAAAGCATTCCACTACATATACATATACATTATATATATACACACACATATATGTGTGTGTATGTGTATGTGTGTATGTATGCATATGTGTGTATATGTATATATTCTTGAGAACAGGTGGACTATGTTTTCGTATCCATATCCCCAGAGTTTAATATCATACTTGGCACATAATAAGCACTTAAATACTTTTTAATTCATCCAGTCTGTCATCCTTGCCTTTTAAAAATAAGACATTATTTAGAAGTAAGGGGAACTCTGAATGACAATACTCACTCATCCCAGAGGTCCCATGAAGAATAAAATCAGAGACTATAGCAGAGAAGGGATCATCGAGCAACTGGCACAGGTGCTTAATAAATGCCTTTTAATCAAATGATTGACCTAATTCAACTTCCCCATTGTACAGATAAGAAAACTGAATCCTGGGAGGTAAAGGGCAAAGAGAGGTAGAGTGCTTTGCCTGGAGTCAGGACTAAACCCCATGTTTCCCGGTTGCTGTCCAATCTCAATGTCCTGAAGTTCAGAGCACACTATGACATGCATATGTTCTGTATTTATTTACACTTGAATATTTTGTATTTTAATAAGATATTTGAAAGAAGGGATCATCTCACTTTTGTATCTGATTCCCAATGATATGAACAATGCCTGGCACATTGCAGGTCAATGGTTAAATCTTGTAGATGGTTAATTTAAGCCATTTAATATCTTGAAACTTTTGTTTCTTCATCTGTGAGGTAGAGAAGATTATACAACTTACCCAGACTTCTTGGAAGGACATTGCATTGAAAACTATAAAGGTGCTCATGTTGTTGCTGAAGTGGTTTTTGTGACTGTGTTTCTAAAAACTTACAGCAATTTCTTTTTTGCTTTGGAGGTTTTGTCCTTTGTTTTTGTATAGGACTTGCGATTTCCCTGGTATAGGGCACTCTAGGGAGGAAATTCCCCCTCCCAATGTCTATGTCCCAGATCAGCGCCTGCTCTGCAATTTATAATCTTTGAGACTGATTTAAGGTACTGAGAGATTAAGAGTATTGCCCAGGGATGCACATACAGTATATGTCAGAGGCTTCCTGATTTTGAGGTCTGCTCTCTACCCACACTTCCCTCATACACGGCACTATGTCACAAATAGCAGCTCTGACACCTCTTTCTTCATGAAGAAACATCACTGCAAAGCTCTCTGGGTCTGCCTTGCTATTATGTAATTGAAGACTTGGATCTCCTTGCAACCAGCAGAAGAGCATGACTCAGTGAGAAAGGGTTGGTGTAGCATCCTGAGAATAAGTAACCCAAGGCCACTGCTAGTTTCACAAAAGTGATGTCTGGTTTTTGCTCGTGGACATAATCTTGCCCTTTTTTGTTTTATAGAAACCTCTGGGCTGCGGTAGACTGATATATAGCAATTCTAAAAAGAAAGGAGTGGGGGGGCAAGAAAGGGGGAAACACAATAGTTTCCGACAGCTGTGATTCTGTCTCTTTTGCCCCTGTAGACAAGATTGCATAAGGAAGCAACAGCTAAGAGTTTAATAACAACTTCAAAGTTGAAGGAACTGGTTTCATTCTAAAAATGTCTCCCAACAGAGCCTGTTGGCAAATGAAAACAGAAGCCTGAATTGACACAATTTTCTATGAAAGAGTGCCCCCTAGAGGGGTCGTGGTGTAGCAAAGACTGGCTGGCTGAATGATCAAACAAAATTTTAGCTATTAAAAGCAAGATGATGGTATACTGCAGGGAGCTCACATGTTCTCAGCCTCATTGCAGGTCATCCCTTAGCATCCAGTGAGAACTGCTAGATCCCAAGGAACATACGATCAACACTCAGTTCTAGGTCATGTGGAAGATTCCACGACAGACTTCCTTAGCCTTTTATAAACAGAAGTGAAAATAAAGCAAATGTAAAGAGATAAGAAAGTCAAAGGAGAAAAAAAAATTGGTATTATTTTAAACAATCAACTCTTAACCTACAAGTAGACCAATGAGTAACTCCTACTATTTGTGGGGAGCAAGGAGGAATTCCCTCAAAATGGCATCATGAGGAGAAGGAATGGGAGACAGAGAACAGAGATCTCTGAATTTAAAGTTGAAGGACTCAGGTTCACATCAAGATTCTATCATTTTCCCTGGACTCTGTCATTTACTACCTAGGTGACCCTGGATCTCTATGGGTCACCATTTCCCCTTTGGTAAAATCAAAGCTCTCTCTAAGCTCCCTTCTAGTAGCACAATCCTATGATAGACTGAGAAATAAAAACTGAAATGTTTCAAATTAAAAAGACCTCCCCTCTTTTCCAGCTATGAGATATGTAGAAAACCCTTTATCATTCAAGTCTTGTCATTCTATAGCTTGTGCAAACTGCTAGTAAAATATATACAGGTTACTACAAAATGTGGCTGATTTTTTTCTTAAATATAGATTTAAATTACAGGAAGTCAAAGTCAAACCAGTCCCCCCAGAAATCTTCCTTTATTGTTAAAAACCATAAACCTAAAGATTTATAGCCATCTTCCCTGGGGCATCAACCTTTTTCCCAAATACTTGCACTTTCCTCTCCCCCTTCCCTCCTGCCTTGCTCCATTCAGGAGCCCCACAAAGTCTGAGGCTTTTATTACAACAAAATGACCTTTCCCCACCCTGAGCAAAAAAAAAAAAAAAAGCCCCCCCCTCCATTCCATTATCAATGCTTGGTTTAGCATCTCAGCTCCCAAAGAATAAAAAAATAATAAAATAACCAAGCTGAGTTTCAGTCCTCACGTGGATTGTGCAGCAGTTTTCAGTTCAGCCTCCTAAGCCAGTCAGGCAATAGGCAAACAGCAAACACCGGTTACATAAGGTAGGAATGAGGCAATGCAGCCAGGGAGAGAGCTCACATGGTGAGTGCTTCGTCCATGTGCTCGTTCCCAGAGGATTATTTTCCACATGTACACCATGGTGTAAGGGAAGCCCAGGTGAGCACACACACATGCATGCTGACACAGACAAAATCCCATCTTTATACAGACAAGATACCAAAAGGATACAGAGATGTGAGGTTTTCAGTTTCCTGGTCCCTGCCCTCCTTTAAGTGCTAATCTCTATAGTTCATTTATTCTGGCTCCTCTGGGAGAGAGAGGCAGAAAGATAGGGACAGAGAAAGAGAGACCAGGACAGTCTGAGAGAGCAAGATAGAGACAGAAAGATAGAGAGAGAGAAAGAAAGACCGGAACAGTCTGAGACAGCAAGATAGAGACAGACAGTGACAGAGACAAAGGCAGAGAGGGGAGAGGAAGTCACAGACAGAGACAGACAGAGGAGAGAGATAAAAAGAGGAGAGAGACAACAGAAGGAGAAAAGACAGAGAGACAAGAGGTCTTCAAAATGACTGCAACATTTCTCTTCCTTGTTCCTCTGATGAGCACTCTCAAAGATTCAGTCTCTTTGCGCAAAAAAGAATGCATGACAAGGCATTAAGTCCAGATGAGATATCCTTCAGCATAGATTGCAAAGGTCTAAAATGTAGAGAAATCATTTCTGAAATGGGAAGATAGGATAAGGGTAAAGTAAAGGATCAAAATCTCCATCAGTTTAGAGAAAGTTTAATGATTTGTAATAGATTGAAAGAAAAAGCTTCCTTAAAAAAATTCTACTGCACTGACCTCCTGTACATTATATGCATTCAGTCCCTGATAAAGCAATTTTGGTTGGTAATCATATTAACACCTAAATTTACATAGTGCTAAAATGTGAACTTTTGCAGATTATTTCATTTGGCCCTCACAACCCTATGAGTAAGTGTTATTATTATCTCCATTTTTCCGATGAGAAAGCTGAGGGTCAGAGAGGCTTTGCCCAATGGGGTTTCCCAGTTGATAGGCAGGCATCAGAAGTAACATTCCAACCAAGTCTTCTGGACTCCCCTCTCTCATCAATGATAGCGATCAGACGAACCACTTCATCTGTTGAGGAGTAATAGCTTTTGACCCACATATTACAGTCATCTTATCTGGCTAAGTTCTAGAACCTTCTAGTCCCAGGCTGACATTTTACAGAAGATGAGACTGAGATGCAGAGAAATGAAATGATTTCCCCAGTGGTATGAAGATAGAGCCTGAATTTGCATGTATTTAGCTGTTGCTTCCCAGTAACACTGCTGCTGACATTAGGCGATAACAAAGGACATAAGACCATCATCCATGCTTAGGTTAAAGTAAATGATAATTTGCAGAGTACCACACATAATCTCTAGCTTAAATCCTTCTGGCATCTATCTATCACACAAGAAAGTCAGCAGGAATCCAGGAGCCAACCCTTCCCAGACATCAATTGTACCTAGATCATCTTGTCTGAGAGTGGGGTAGAGGGAAATGAAACGTAAGGAAAAGAAACAGCCAGGTATGGTGGGACTAGAGAGTGAGGGTCCAGGGGAGGAGCTAGACGATAGAAAAGGAGATGTTGCAGGGAGAAGGAGAAAGCCAGCAGCAGATACAAATGAATTTTATTGCCTACAAACTAAAGACACTGAATATATATCATTAAAGAAGCTATGAAATAATAGGATATGCTGTCAACATGGAAATATACAGGTACAAGGGATTAAGTCATTACATAAAGGGAACAGCCCCATTTCCAAGAGAAATAGGAAAAGGAGAATTTCTCATTAATCACTGAGAGAGGTGCGAAAGAAAAACAGCTTCATGAATGATTGTAAGCAGTGGAGAGATGGTGACTAAGTCCATAAAAGGTTTATAAGATGCTAAGCAGTTGAGTCATTCCTTAGGAAGCAATGTGGTCATTAGGAAGACTTTGCTCAGTAAAGTGTTAGGGGTAAATTTCCTCAGGGATAAACCTTAAAGGATTCTTGTTATATAAATCTGCTGCAAGGTGTAAATATTACCACTGCAGAATGGGTAGGAGGCCGACAGCTCATGTCCAAATTAGGAGGCACTGCATTGCATCAATTTTTCATCTAGCGATATCTGTTTTTTCCAAAATCTGAATTCTTCATTATGCTAAGTCAGTAAAGTTCAGAAAGCATTAATAAGATAATTTTAATTTTCAAAAGAAATAAAGAAAATGGATAGGAAATCTGTAATGATACCGCATTTACAAATGAGAATTGTTTTTTACAGCTGTTTATGCTGCCATCAAGTGGCTATTGAGGAGAATTGTCTCAGCCAGGCCACTAAAGAGAAAATGGCAAACTCTCACATACAGGTTTTGCCTACTCCAAGGTATATTCAAAAGCAATGTCCTGTAGAAATTTGCAATGGGGAAATATTAGTAGAAATAATGTCATAAATGTATGACATATTGATGTATGTATGTATGACATATATATACATATGATTGTGTATAACATAAATGTAGAAATAATGTCATAAAATTCTACCAAAAATATTCTCTTTTTTAAGAAAAACAATTGCTTGTCTTCCCAGATAAGAGAGGTTGTGTATAACAGAAAGGAAACTACAAATCTGGAGACTGATTCTAAGGCCACCTCTGCCACTATCTAGCTGTGTAAAACCAGGCAAAGTCTCCCGAAGAGGTGGTTACCAGTGATGCCAACAAGAATGATGAATAATGGAGGTCCTTGCTTCCAAAAAGAGTATGGACAGGGACAATCTTTCAGGAACCTACATCAAATGTGCAATGCTTCTTTCTCTCAGGACCAAGCAACTACTCTTTCTACTCAAAAGCCATGGTGGTCTCCTTAGAGAAAGAGAAGAACATGGGCTAAAGAATTGCCTCTCCACTCTCCAGATTATCAGGGAGAATGAAGATTTCCATTAAAAAGAAATGAAAAAAGGGTTTAAAAAATTTAAGGGGCAAAAAAAATGTGATAAGGAAGAAGAGTAATCCCGTTCCATCCCATCTCCTCTAATAGATTTCACTGTCCATCATCCCCGTTCTTTCACCTATTTTCAAACTCTCCCTGTCTACTGCCTCATGTTTTTACTATCTACAAACATGCCTGTGTCTCCCTTATCCTGAAAAAAAATTGGCTTGATCCTTCCATCTCTGCTATCATCCACATCTCCTCTGCCCTTTGTAGCTAAACTCCTCCAAAAGGTCATCTACACTTTTTCTCCCTCACTCTCTTCTTAACCTTATAATCTAGCCTCCAACTTCTCATTCTACCCAAAGTGGTCTCTCCAAAGTTACTAATGATCTCTTAGTTGCCCAATGCAATGACTTTTTCTCAGTCTTCTTTCTCCTTGACCTTTCTGCAGCCTTTCAACACTTCATCACTCTCTCCTCCTTGATACCCTCTTCTCTGCAGGTTTTTGGTACACCACTTTCTCCTGGTTTTTGTCCAACCTGTTTGACCACTCCTTCTCTGTCTCCTCTGCTGAGTCCTCCAGATCACACCTCCTTACTATAAGTGTTCCTCAAGGCTCTGTCCTGGGCCCTCCTCTCTTCTCCCTTCACACTTCTTCCTTTGGTGATCTCCTCAATCCCCATGGATTTAATTACTATCTCTATGCTGATGATTCTCAGATCTACCTTACCCTTCGTGATCCCCCACAAATTGCTAAAAAATTATATAGAGTCGCTTCCTAATAGAGGTTTACGTATAAGCACCATGAGAGCTAATTTTTAAATAGCATTTTAATTTCCAAAGGACTTTACCCATATTCATGTGATTCAATTTAGGCAACATTTATTAAGCACCTATTATATGAAAGCACTGTCCTAGGTATTGAAGATACAGACTAAAGTATAATCATCCCTGTCCTCAAGAAGCTGATCTTGATCCTCAAAACAAACCTGTGAATTACAAACATATGTACATGAATATGCACTTGTATGTATGCATGTCTACATATACATACAAATGATCTGCATGTATAACTACTGCACACAAATGTGCGGTGTATGAGTATATTTATACTTGTGTACATGTGTGTATGGAGCAGCTAGCTGGCACAGTGGACAGAGTGCTGGGCCTAGAGTCAAGAAGATTCATCTTCCTGAGTTCAAGTCCTGCCTCAGACATTTAGCAGCTATGTGACCCTGGGTAAGTCACTTAACCCTGTTTGCCTCAATTTCTTCATCTGTAAAAGGAGCTGGAGAAGGAAATGGAAAACTACTCTGAAATCTCTGTCAAGAAAAACCCAACGGGGTCACAAAGAGTCACACAGAACTGAAATATGACTGGACGACAATAACATATATGTGCCTATGTGCACATGAGTGCGTGTGAGAGAATACAAATATGCATATATACATATGTGCACATGAGTGTGTGTGAGAGAATACAAATATGCATATATACATATGTGCACATGAGTGTGTGTGAGAGAATACAAATATGCATATATACATATGTGCACATGAGTGTGTGTGAGAGAATACAAATATGCATATATACATATGTGCACAAGAATGTGTGTGAGAGAATACAAATATGCATATATACATATGTGCACATGAGTGTGTGTGAGAGAATACAAATATGCATATATACATATGTGCACATGAGTGTGTGTGAGAGAATGCAAATATGCATATATACATATGTGCACATGAGTGTGTGTGAGAGAATACAAATATGCATGTATACATATGTGCACAAGAATGTGTGTGAGAGAATACAAATATGCATATATACATATGTGCACATGAGTGTGTGTGAGAGAATACAAATATGCATATATACATATGTGCACATGAGTGTGTGTGAGAGAATACAAATATGCATATATACATATGTGCACAAGAGTGTGTGTGAGAGAATACAAATATGCATATATACATATGTGCACATGAGTGTGTGTGAGAGAATACAAATATGCATATATACATATGTGCACATGAATGTGTGTGAGAGAATACAAATATGCATATATACATATGTGCACATGAGTGTGTGTGAGAGAATACAAATATGCATATATACATATGTGCACATGAGTGTGTGTGAGAGAATACAAATATGCATATATACATATGTGCACAAGAATGTGTGTGAGAGAATACAAATATGCATATATACATATGTGCACATGAGTGTGTGTGAGAGAATACAAATATGCATATATACATATGTGCACAAGAGTGTGTGAGAGAATACAAATATGCATATATACATATGTGCACATGAGTGTGTGTGAGAGAATACAAATATGCATATATACATATGTGCACATGAATGTGTGTGAGAGAATACAAATATGCATATATACATATGTGCACATGAGTGTGTGTGAGAGAATACAAATATGCATATATACATATGTGCACATGAGTGTGTGTGAGAGAATACAAATATGCATATATACATATATGCACAAGAGTGTGTGTGAGAGAATACAAATATGCATATATACATATGTGCACATGAGTGTGTGTGAGAGAATACAAATATGCATATATACATATGTGCACATGAGTGTGTGTGAGAGAATACAAATATGCATATATACATATGTGCACATGAGTGTGTGTGAGAGAATACAAATATGCATATATACATATGTGCACATGAGTGTGTGTGAGAGAATACAAATATGCATATATACATATGTGCACATGAGTGTGTGTGAGAGAATACAAATATGCATATATACATATGTGCACATGAGTGTGTGTGAGAGAATGCAAATATGCATATATACATATGTGCACATGAGTGTGTGTGAGAGAATACAAATATGCATATATACATATGTGCACATGAATGTGTGTGAGAGAATGCAAATATGCATATATACATATGTGCACAAGAGTGTGTGTGAGAGAATGCAAATATGCATATATACATATGTGCACATGAGTGTGTGTGAGAGAATACAAATATGCATATATACATATGTGCACATGAGTGTGTGTGAGAGAATACAAATATGCATATATACATATGTGCACAAGAATGTGTGTGAGAGAATACAAATATGCATATATACATATGTGCACATGAGTGTGTGTGAGAGAATACAAATATGCATATATACATATGTGCACATGAGTGTGTGTGAGAGAATACAAATATGCATATATACATATGTGCACAAGAATGTGTGTGAGAGAATACAAATATGCATATATACATATGTGCACATGAGTGTGTGTGAGAGAATGCAAATATGCATATATACATATGTGCACAAGAGTGTGTGTGAGAGAATGCAAATATGCATATATACATATGTGCACATGAGTGTGTGTGAGAGAATACAAATATGCATATATACATATGTGCACATGAGTGTGTGTGAGAGAATACAAATATGCATATATACATATGTGCACATGAATGTGTGTGAGAGAATGCAAATATGCATATATACATATGTGCACATGAGTGTGTGTGACAGAATACAAATATGCATATATACATATGTGCACATGAGTGTGTGTGAGAGAATACAAATATGCATATATACATATGTGCACATGAGTGTGTGTGAGAGAATGCAAATATGCATATATACATATGTGCACATGAGTGTGTGTGAGAGAATGCAAATATGCATATATACATATGTGCACATGAGTGTGTGTGAGAGAATACAAATATGCATATATAATATGTGCACATGAGTGTGTGTGAGAGAATACAAATATGCATATATACATATGTGCACATGAGTGTGTGTGAGAGAATACAAATATGCATATATACATATGTGCACAAGAATGTGTGTGAGAGAATACAAATATGCATATATACATATGTGCACATGAGTGTGTGTGAGAGAATACAAATATGCATATATACATATGTGCACATGAGTGTGTGTGAGAGAATACAAATATGCATATATACATATGTGCACATGAGTGTGTGTGAGAGAATACAAATATGCATATATACATATGTGCACAAGAATGTGTGTGAGAGAATACAAATATGCATATATACATATGTGCACATGAGTGTGTGTGAGAGAATACAAATATGCATATATACATATGTGCACATGAGTGTGTGTGAGAGAATACAAATATGCATATATACATATGTGCACAAGAATGTGTGTGAGAGAATACAAATATGCATATATACATATGTGCACATGAGTGTGTGTGAGAGAATACAAATATGCATATATACATATGTGCACATGAGTGTGTGTGAGAGAATACAAATATGCATATATACATATGTGCACATGAATGTGTGTGAGAGAATACAAATATGCATATATACATATGTGCACATGAGTGTGTGTGAGAGAATACAAATATGCATATATACATATGTGCACATGAGTGTGTGTGAGAGAATACAAATATGCATATATACATATGTGCACAAGAGTGTGTGTGAGAGAATACAAATATGCATATATACATATGTGCACATGAGTGTGTGTGAGAGAATACAAATATGCATATATACATATGTGCACATGAGTGTGTGTGAGAGAATACAAATATGCATATATACATATGTGCACATGAGTGTGTGTGAGAGAATACAAATATGCATATATACATATGTGCACATGAGTGTGTGTGAGAGAATACAAATATGCATATATACATATGTGCACATGAGTGTGTGTGAGAGAATACAAATATGCATATATACATATGTGCACATGAGTGTGTGTGAGAGAATGCAAATATGCATATATACATATGTGCACATGAGTGTGTGTGAGAGAATACAAATATGCATATATACATATGTGCACATGAGTGTGTGTGAGAGAATACAAATATGCATATATACATATGTGCACATGAGTGTGTGTGAGAGAATAAAAATATGCATATATACATATGTGCACATGAGTGTGTGTGAGAGAATACAAATATGCATATATACATATGTGCACATGAGTGTGTGTGAGAGAATACAAATATGCATATATACATATATGCACAAGAGTGTGTGTGAGAGAATACAAATATGCATATATACATATGTGCACATGAGTGTGTGTGAGAGAATACAAATATGCATATATACATATGTGCACATGAGTGTGTGTGAGAGAATACAAATATGCATATATACATATGTGCACATGAGTGTGTGTGAGAGAATACAAATATGCATATATACATATGTGCACATGAGTGTGTGTGAGAGAATACAAATATGCATATATACATATGTGCACATGAGTGTGTGTGAGAGAATACAAATATGCATATATACATATGTGCACATGAGTGTGTGTGAGAGAATGCAAATATGCATATATACATATGTGCACATGAGTGTGTGTGAGAGAATACAAATATGCATATATACATATGTGCACATGAATGTGTGTGAGAGAATGCAAATATGCATATATACATATGTGCACAAGAGTGTGTGTGAGAGAATGCAAATATGCATATATACATATGTGCACATGAGTGTGTGTGAGAGAATACAAATATGCATATATACATATGTGCACATGAGTGTGTGTGAGAGAATGCAAATATGCATATATACATATGTGCACAAGAATGTGTGTGAGAGAATACAAATATGCATATATACATATGTGCACATGAGTGTGTGTGAGAGAATACAAATATGCATATATACATATGTGCACATGAGTGTGTGTGAGAGAATACAAATATGCATATATACATATGTGCACAAGAATGTGTGTGAGAGAATACAAATATGCATATATACATATGTGCACATGAGTGTGTGTGAGAGAATGCAAATATGCATATATACATATGTGCACAAGAGTGTGTGTGAGAGAATGCAAATATGCATATATACATATGTGCACATGAGTGTGTGTGAGAGAATACAAATATGCATATATACATATGTGCACATGAGTGTGTGTGAGAGAATACAAATATGCATATATACATATGTGCACATGAATGTGTGTGAGAGAATGCAAATATGCATATATACATATGTGCACATGAGTGTGTGTGACAGAATACAAATATGCATATATACATATGTGCACATGAGTGTGTGTGAGAGAATACAAATATGCATATATACATATGTGCACATGAGTGTGTGTGAGAGAATGCAAATATGCATATATACATATGTGCACATGAGTGTGTGTGAGAGAATGCAAATATGCATATATACATATGTGCACATGAGTGTGTGTGAGAGAATACAAATATGCATATATAATATGTGCACATGAGTGTGTGTGAGAGAATACAAATATGCATATATACATATGTGCACATGAGTGTGTGTGAGAGAATACAAATATGCATATATACATATGTGCACAAGAATGTGTGTGAGAGAATACAAATATGCATATATACATATGTGCACATGAGTGTGTGTGAGAGAATACAAATATGCATATATACATATGTGCACATGAGTGTGTGTGAGAGAATACAAATATGCATATATACATATGTGCACATGAGTGTGTGTGAGAGAATACAAATATGCATATATACATATGTGCACAAGAATGTGTGTGAGAGAATACAAATATGCATATATACATATGTGCACATGAGTGTGTGTGAGAGAATACAAATATGCATATATACATATGTGCACATGAGTGTGTGTGAGAGAATACAAATATGCATATATACATATGTGCACAAGAATGTGTGTGAGAGAATACAAATATGCATATATACATATGTGCACATGAGTGTGTGTGAGAGAATACAAATATGCATATATACATATGTGCACATGAGTGTGTGTGAGAGAATACAAATATGCATATATACATATGTGCACATGAATGTGTGTGAGAGAATACAAATATGCATATATACATATGTGCACATGAGTGTGTGTGAGAGAATACAAATATGCATATATACATATGTGCACATGAGTGTGTGTGAGAGAATACAAATATGCATATATACATATGTGCACAAGAGTGTGTGTGAGAGAATACAAATATGCATATATACATATGTGCACATGAGTGTGTGTGAGAGAATACAAATATGCATATATACATATGTGCACATGAGTGTGTGTGAGAGAATACAAATATGCATATATACATATGTGCACATGAGTGTGTGTGAGAGAATACAAATATGCATATATACATATGTGCACATGAGTGTGTGTGAGAGAATACAAATATGCATATATACATATGTGCACATGAGTGTGTGTGAGAGAATACAAATATGCATATATACATATGTGCACATGAGTGTGTGTGAGAGAATGCAAATATGCATATATACATATGTGCACATGAGTGTGTGTGAGAGAATACAAATATGCATATATACATATGTGCACATGAGTGTGTGTGAGAGAATACAAATATGCATATATACATATGTGCACATGAGTGTGTGTGAGAGAATACAAATATGCATATATACATATGTGCACATGAGTGTGTGTGACAGAATATAAATATATGGCTCATAGTTCCAGTAGAGATAGTAAAAATAAAAATAATTTGCAACTTCCATTAAAAAAAAAAGCCAAAGTGATAGACTCACTGTAATCACATCCCCAAGAAAGCCCTTAAGCTGGGGCATTAAGTCTGATAAACAAATAAAAATGCATATTACTCAATGGATCTCTGATCTCATTAATCAATGCAAATCATAACCCATCCATGCATTTTCATCCCATGTGAATCTTGTCCATATTTTCATAAAGACATTTATATGAGTGCATAATTTCTGTTTTTTTATTATATTTTGAGCATATTGAAATTATCCAAAAATGTCTTCGTTTCTGTGGTATCTTCCCCTCCCAACCTGTCGGTGAGTTAGGGGAATGTCTACCCCAAGCATGTAAAGACTTCCTCTGGCCATGAAGCGGGCACTTTGGAGTGCTTTTAAAGCTTAGTCAGACATTGAGGACACCAAGGTCACCCCCAACTCCTGGGCCATCAGTTCTACCACTGACTCTAGAGGCAAGTGATTCTAATGACTTTGAGTCACTCGATCTCACTTAAATCCAATTCACAACCAAGTCCAGACATCATCCCGTGCTGTCATTGGTCCTCTTGGAAACAAACGATGAGCGCCAATCTGTTCCTCCTGTAGATGTCTTCTGGAATGATGCCCTCAGAGTTTTCAGGATTATGTCACATTTCAGTGCTCACTTCAATGCTCAAAACCAGCTATTCTACCTGACTTGAGCTTTCTATGGTATCGTAATAATTTGATCAATTTAATTCAATTAGGAGACAATTTGATCTAGTGGAAAAGTTTTGGATTTTAAATTCAGAAAGATCTAGACATAAATTCTACTTCCTACACTTACTAGGACATAACTACTGCGACATGAAAAAGAAAGTTAACCTTTGGGAAGCCCATTTTCCTCAATTTTGAAATAAGGATACTAATAATAACTACTATTTATATAGCACTCCATAAATATTATCTTACTTTATCCTCACCACAACCCTGGGAGATAGGTGCTGTTAATCATCCCCATTTTACAGTTGAGGAAACAACGGTGACAGAATTAAGTGACTTGCCCAAGGTCATGCAGCCAGTAGGTGTCTAAGGTTAAATTTGAACTCAAGTCTTCCTGACTGACCCAGGTTCTTTATCTGCAGCACCCCCTATCTGTTCTCATACTACTTTCTATTTGTTGTCCAGTCCTTTCAGTCATGTCTGATTCTTTGTGATTCCATTTTGGGTTTTCTTGGCAAAGATACTCTTCAGCTCATTTTATAGTAAGGAAACTGAGGCAAATGGGGTTAAGTGAAATGCCCAGAGTCACACAGCTGTGGTATAACTATATTCCCATAGTATAATTCATAGATATTCTGTGAGGATCAAGGTAAGCTCCTAGAGGACAGGGATAATTTTATTTTAGTTTTTTCTATCCTCAGTGCTGAAATCGAGTGAGATAATGAATGGAGAAAGTCCTTTGAAAAGAAAAATGCTATATAAAAGTTAGCTATCATTGTGTTTATTTATAAACTTTTATTAAGAAGTCATTTTATAGAGAGCTGCTTGCTGGGAGTGGAGGCACAAAAATAAATCCCATGGTCTCTTTTTGCCACTAAGGAGCTTACAATATAGTATGGGAAAGAACAGGTACACAACTATAATACGGAATAATATATGATGGGAAAATGAGGTGACAATGTTCTAGACCAATTGTGAGCTAGAAGAGGATGAGGAAGCAGTCTGGCATCCACATTGGTGTTTGGGATGCCTGCTTTCATTTAAGTTCATGACATTGGCCTTGACATGATGCATATTGATGGCTGTGCAGCAGGCCATTGGCACTGGCATGGTGCTAGCATCAGCATCATGGCGCCAACGCTGCCAATGACTCACACCTGCATCCTCTGCCTTTAGCCAGTAGTGACTGCAGGCTGGATAGGCTTTTTCTCCTCTGATGGGAAAGACTACCCGTGATGAATTCCCAATGCTCTGCTGTCACAATCACCCCAAACACTCAGAGGAATGGCGGGGGGGATAAAAGAACACTAGGAAGAAAACTGTGTTCAGCAAAGAACTCCTATGTCTGTGATAGCGTTGTCATTCTCCCCTCTCTACCCTCCCATATAATGAGAACAGATGACATAGGAAGTATGTTGGACATAACAGGAACTTAACTGCTGAATGGATAAACCCAAGAAAAAAATGTAAGGAGACAGGAAAATAAAGTGTGAAAGCTTTGAAAAACTAAAATAATAAAAATAATAATATGTCACATATACAATGTGTCTTTTAAAGTTCCAAACAACTTTATGAAGTACGTACAATTGTTATTATTCCATTATAAATGAGAAAACTGAGATTTGGGAAGGTTAGGTGACTTGCCCAAGGTTGAACATTCCACCTGAAGTAGGATTCAAACACAAGTCTTTCTGATTCCAAGTTCAGTACTCTACAGGACGCTTCTTAACAGTATAAAAGTCATCATGGCAAAGTGTAAAATATATTTTATTTATATAAAAAGTAAATATATATTTATATAAAATATAAAATTATACAAATGAAAGGTGGGAAGGGGTAACAGAATCAAGGACACAAACATAGCTGAATCATAATATGTCTAGAGGCAGATGACAGACTTTTTAGCCTAATATAATGTAAACTCCAGACCAAAGTGAACATCTATAAAGAAAAAGTGTGATCTAACCTCCCACAAGGCAGAAAAAAATTTCTGATTGCAAATGTCACCTCTGCCTTCTTCAGTTACTTCATGAATATTATCTTTGTGGCTTCTTTAATGTTATGCTAGGACTGAGAGTGAGACCTTGGCACATAGTCACTCTATTTCTACAGAAATAATCCTTGAAGCAGTGCCCATCTGCCAAGCTGGGTACACGCAAAACAGAGGACAGTCAGATACCCTGGTAGTTTTCGCATAGAGAGCTTATGAGATCACAGACCTAAGATGAGGAGAGACATGAAATTGTTTTATAATGTGCTGAAATACAGCTTGAGACAAATTTGACCTAACTGTTGACAACCAGAAAACAGTAGGAATGGTAAAATACGGGGAAACTCACTGTTGGAGTGGTTGTAAGAACATACTCATTCACTGCTGGCAGAAGGTTAAATTGGTTCAGCCACCCTGGAAAAAGAAATCAGAATTTCTAAATCATTCACTCTCCTTCAGCCAGAGATCCCGCTGACTAGATTTATATCCCAAGAAGGTTATTCACAGGAAGAAAAGGTCAATTTGTATAGAAAATACTCATAATGGTATTATTTATTGGGGCAGGAGAAGAGACAATAAATGGTAATATGTGGATGTAGTAGACTACTACTGCCACCATAAGGAATGCGATGATGAAAAATTCAGAGAAATGCAGATATGTAAGAAGAGCAGCTGTGTTCAACTCTTGGTGACCCCATTTTGGAGTTTTCTTGGCAAAGACACTGGAATGGCTTGCCATTTCCTTCTGCAACTCATTTTACAAATGAGGAAAGTGAGGTAAATAGAGTAAATTGATTTGCCCAGGTCACACAGCTACTAAGATTTGAACTCAGGAAGATGAGTCTTCCTGACTCTAGTCCCAGCACTCTGCGCACTATGGTGCCACATATCTGTCCCAGAGTCAAGAGGACCTGAATTCAAATCTAAATTCTGCTTTTTACTGCCTGTGTGACCACAGATAAGTCACAACCTTTCTGGGCCTCAGTTTACTCATCTATAAAATGAAGGAGGTTGGATTATATTATATCCGAGGTTATATCAAGCTCTAAATCTGTGAATTAGAGAGTGATAAGAACAGAGCTGAGAATATAATGACTACACAATGGAATTGAGTCAACAAAATTCAGGTCAAAAACAATAAATGATGTTGATTTCAAATGACAGAAATTAAAGGATGCATCTTTGCTCTCTGTTAGGAATTGGCCAGTTATCAAGAAAATACTCTAAAGACAGGAATTTTTAGTCACAATCACACTATTAGGCTATTTGGCTTGACTATTTTCAGGTAATGTGCTTGGAGTGGGAGGGAAGAGGTATTGTGGAAGGAAATAAATAAAAATTTATTAAGTACCTACCGTGTGCCAGGTACTGTGCTAAGAGCTTTACTTATGATGAATTTACTTTGATCATCAGAAAAACCATTGGAGGTAGGTGCTATTATGATCCCCACTTTACAATCGACAAAACTGAGGCAGATGTTAAATGACTTGCCCAGGGTCACACAGCTAGTTAAGTGTCTGAGGCTAGATTTGAACTCAGGTATTCCTGACTTCTGGCCCAGCACTCCATCTACTCTTACTACCTAGCTACAGGCATTGTGTTGGGAAGCGTCTGTTCTGTCAAGACAGAAGATACCACTAAATCCAGAAGAAAAATGATAGAATGAAGACTTGTCTGGTGTACATGGAAGCAGTCTTCAAACTTTTGATAGTATGACTCTATGAATCAAAAATTTTTAAGTTTCTACCCTATATATATATATATATATATATATATATTTATAATATGTACATATACTGATTTATGCATTATAAAACACATAAGAAATAGAAGTTAGAAGTACTACATAATATTTTAATAGCCTAACCCTAATATCTTTTTACTTTCACTAAAAACAATGCTATTATTTTTAATGAGAGCAGGATGACTGGACCTGCTGCATTATTTCTTTATATCTTGGTTTAACATTTTCCATTTAGCTATTCAAAGGTCAAGTTCAATTTGTTCCTAGACTTGGTTTTAATGATTCTCCCAGCTAAAACAAATAGTTCACAGTAACATGTAATTCTAAATGGAAGAAGTGTATCTTTATGATGTTTATCAAATAAATAAGAGCCATTCTTTTAATCCCATCCACCAATTATGCAAAAATGCAAAGGGATTTTTTTGAGATTTAATACATTTACAAATTCTGCAATTGGGTAGAGGATGTTCTGACCAAGGTTTTCCTTGGGTCAGGTCAATGAATTTAGACTTGGAATTAAAGCACAGCAAAATATTCATGGACAATAATATTTAATTAAAAATCTATTTTACTTATAATCAGAAATTTTAAAAGATACAATTTTCTGCACTAGCTAAAATAGATGCTATTTCCCTCATTCTCTGCAACTGATATATCCACTTGGTCAGAAAAAAATCCTGCAGTCAATTGTGTCTTGGATTTGTACAATGGATACATCTTCTTGCTGGGCCCTGAGTCTTTCCATCACTTTCCAGCACACATCCTATCATCTCTGGGAATGAGGCCTTATAATGGTCTCTATTTTATGGAGGAAAAAAAAATCAGCCTGTTCCCACTGCAACCTGAAATCCCCAGAGGTCTAAATAGGTGATGAAGGATATAATCTGTCTATTCCCTCCCCAAAGGTGACGTGTTGCAAGTTGGGAAGGCAGTGGTTGCCCCTTTCTGGGGAAGCAGTGCCTGACATTGGCCCTTATAACCAAGCACCTATGGAGATGAGTGGGAGTATGGAGGAAAGGAGGGAGGAAAAGTGATGTCCAGACTAAGAATCAAGGTTCCTAATATAAAATAAATATTTGTATAGCAATTAAAGGTTTGCAAAGCACTTCACATATATTATCTCATTTAATTCTCCATAAAAACAGTAGGATATAGGTGTTATTATCCTGACTTTACAGATGGAGAAACTTAAGCTAAGAGAGATAACTGACTTGCCCAGGTTACAGTTAATAAGTATCTAAGGTCAGATTTGATCTCAGGGTTCCCTGACTCCAAGTCCAACACTTTGTCCATCTAGATATGAAGCCTCCATCTCATCAAATATCCCAGAAGGTGAATTCCTGTAAGGCCCCATACTACCAGGAAAGCAGGGTCTGCTTATCCCCATTGAAGCCACAGTTCTTCAAACTCCCCAGTCAGGGCGCATCCTCATGTGCGCGCACACACACACACACACACACACACACACGCACGCACACACACACCATGCTGATTTTTTTGGTAGGAATGAATGGAGGTTGGATACAGGAGTATTATCTTCCATCCTGCTTGAGGAGGAGTAGTTCACACATAAAGTAGGAAGGAGATAGGGATGGAGTGAGATGGGGAATGGCTGTGTGCCTGCCTACCTGGAGCTCACAGGGTTGAGTATCAGTCTAATCTTTTGTGAGTGAAGGCAGAAGAAAGGAAAAGATTGTTATAGAGGCAAATAGCAGCTGCAAACATCCTAAACAGAAAGCATTCTTTAGAAATACTTTTTCATAGGACTGTTCCCACATGTAGCATGGGAGTCTTGTTTTGTGGCTCAGAGGGAGGCAGAAGAGATATATCTAGCCTCTTCTCCCCTGACCCTTCTCCAAGGAAGACTTGAATTCCTTTCAGGAAGGGAAGGAGGAGGTTGGAGTCAGAAGTTTGACCACTCTGCCCTCCTCAGAGAGAAGGGTACCAGAGCTATATCTAATTGCTCCCTTAAAAATGACTAGTCTAAGAGATGTGATTTTCTGGTTCAAGCTAACTTCTGACCACTGTTTATTAATGGGGAAAGAAGGAGCCAAAACTTTATATCCAGGCTTTGATTCCCTTCCCCCTAAATACCAGCTCCACAATGAACACACAGAGGAATTACTGAAGAAACCGATTCATCCAGTTCAAAGGCAAAAAAGAAAAACAAGTTTATATAGTAGAATATATACTAGATAGTATGGAGTGAAGGAGTTCTCCCATTGGGAGCAAGGTAATTCACTTGGAGAGAGAGAGACGGAGAGATGGAGAGAGATGGAGAGGCAGAAACAGAAAGAGACAGAGAGAGACAGAGGCAGAGAAAGTTCTAGATCTCACCCAAGGGAATACTCCCCAAAGTCTCTAGTACAGCAAGCTGGGGATAGATATATATTGGAAATTTCTAGCTCTTCTCATGTTGACTTCCTACGAAAGCCTTTTCTTTCAGCAACCTAAAGTGGAGTTGACATCTTCCCCTTCTCACTCCAAGCTGAAAGCCAGAAAACTTGAAGCAACTGCGAATCCAATGAGACTCAAGGATCTCAGAGAAACCTTGAAGAAGGCTGAAGAGACTGAAGCTCTCCTCTTTCCCTCTCTCACCAGCTCTTTACCCCTCAAGCAAGCAGAGAGCATTGATCTCCAACAGGGAGACAGTCCCATATCAATGGGCTTTGGGACTAAGGTTGCAGGGTGATATCTGAGAGGGACCTGAAAGGAAACCCAGACTCAGGGAGTTTGAGTGACTTGCCCAAGGTCACAAGGGTGAAGTCAATCAGATCTTCTGTAGCCGAATCAAATCACTTCCCACAGTATTGTACAGATTTGCTAATTGATTTAATCACTTGACTCGTCTTTTGTAGGTAGGTTGGAATTTTGTGAATTATTTTTGTGAATTATTATCTCTACAATGATCTTGTATTTGCTCCATCTTTCAATCAACTGCATGATGATAGAAGTGTGAAATGTCATTTGTGAAAGCCTACCCATTCCCTTTGAATGCCCTCAGTAAACATCCCCAGTGCAAGCATAAATCATTTTCATAAATGTTGTATAAATATGGGAAAGTAGTTATGCAGGGTAAACTTTTAGTAGTTGGGAGTTAGCTTTTGCTATTAAATTTCAAATATATACATATAATATATATAAACATATAATATATAAAATAATTTGTGGTTTTCTAACTTAATGTGTGACTCACAGGGATATATGTTATATATAGTACAATATAAATGTATAATAAAGAAAAATAATGTATTTATATATGAAATATATATTATATTGTAATATAGTCTATATTAATGTATATTTATATATAACATATATAATAATATGTAAGTAATATACAAAATATTTTTCATCAGGAAACAATAAACACAATAAGATATTTTATTCCCTATATCTCAGCAAATTTCTGTGAAAAGTTTGTTAAAAGACAGGGAAAAGATGCAAGCGAGAGCTAGATGGTCACCTGTACCATTGGAGGGTGTAGTATCCACAACAGAGATCCCTTGAACACATCAAGGGATGTGTTCCTATGGCTCACACAAGAATGACTTCCCATCAGGAACAAGTCATTTCCTTTTTGTTAAAATATAAGCAGTCACATTTATTACAATGACATTAAGTATTCTTCATGACCAGTGCCTTTTGATTAATTTCTCAAAGAAATCATTTGTGATATTTTGGCCTGACTCTTCTTTTTAGCCTGAAAGACTTTGATCTCTTTCATTTCTTATTTCTCAACTACATTTTCTAATATATTTTTCACCATCTTCATCCATGCCTGTCTTTATATTGAAGTGCCTTCCTACAGAAGATTAAAATATATGGGTGTATGTATTGCCTCCCTGGGCTCCTTTTCCAAGTATTCCCCTCTTTATTCTCCCTTTTTCCTTGCTTCTTTCCAAGGATATGGGTTAAGGTGAACATATGAGAGGAGCATGACAACAGGAACTGTCTCTACATACATGAGTGTGACGGTGCTGTACGGTAGTTCAACCATCCTTATTTGCCGCCTCTCTCCACAATCGATTCAGAGCCTGGATAGTTTTCCCCAAATAAACTCTCTCTGTTCTGAGAGGCTGTGTCAAAGGATCTTAAAGTGTTTCTCTTTTTTACCTCCAAGCTTTCGACCAGAGACAGCAGTCGGGGAAAACACCTTTGTGCTAGATCTATGTATTTCTTTCCTCTGGAGATGTTTCTTTTACCCTTCAGTGGATTCCTCCCAACTATATTTCCAGTAAGTCGAGTCAGATTAACAAAGGTCTGTGGTTAAAATTGTTTATAAAGATAAAGTAAACATTTCAAACAAAGAAACGTAAAGAGACTATCCTATGTCCAGAAGGAAAGGCTTCAGACTAAGTATATTTAGAGAACGTTATTCTATAAGCTATAGGAAACCACACAATTTTGATCAGGGAAGTAGTACAGCTATTTCTATGACTATGGAAGCTTAGAGTGGCAGAGACTTGCATTATGGATCAGAGGGAGGAGAGCTAGAAGGCTGAAAGGCCAGTTAGAATATTGTAGGAAACTTTTAGGTAGATGAGAATAAGGACTGTATTAGGGTAGTGGATGGTGTCAGCAAAAATGGGGAGGAGGTGGGAAGGTATATGAGCACTGAGAGGCAAGGCAGAGTCAAAAATATCAGCCATGTTTCAAACATAAAGAAGGTGAATCGTGATACAATAGACAGACATAATAAAGTAAAAAGAAAAAGAAATTGGTTTGGGGGAATAGATGCCAAACATGGTTTCAGATATGTTGAATGTGAGTTGATGATGAGATAATCAGATGGAGACGTCATAGGTCTAGAACTTGGGAGAGAGGTCAGGGCTGGAGATATAAATTTGGAAGTTATTTCCACAGATGTGTCAGCTGATCCTCTTGGAGTATAAATAGAAGATTTCCTAAAGTAATCTTGTACAAGCCTAGCTTTAAAAGATGGGGGCAAGGTTGTTTATATGTAAAAAAGGGAACAGCCTGAGCAAAAGAATGTTGGCAAAAAAAGGGCAATATACAAAGGATGGCAGATTAGGTAAGATATACCTGCACATACAAATTGGCACTATACACATGTAATCATATACATCTAGTCTGGAAAGAAAAAATGTTGCCAGATTTTAAGTTTCTCCATTGCTGAAGGCTTTCCAATGAAGTACCTGCTTTGAATATATTTTGTACTAATTACGGATGCATCTTGTTTCTCCATGATAGAATGTAAACTCCTTAAGAGAAAGTACTGTGTCATTTTTGTCTTTGTATCCCTAGTACCTAGTGCAATTCCTTACTCACAGTGAACATTTAATACCTTCTTGATTATTGAGTGAGTGAGTGAGCCTGGATGACCCCTTTGTGATGTTTTAAAGGGGCTTGTTGCCCAACTCTAGGCCTCCCAGGTCTCTTCCAGCTTTGAGTTTCATGGATTGTATTATTCTCTTCCATGACATAACTCCTCAAATCACTAGAAGAAGCTAGTATAGGACAGCTCCTTTTCTTTTAGCTAAACACTCCCAGTTACTCTGACCAATCCTCATGACACAGCTCTGATTCCCCTTGTCATCCTGGTCACCCATGTTCAGATCTAACTCTTCAGTTTGTCCCTCCTAAAATGATGCATAAAATGGAACACAATGCCCTAGGATCAGGGATGTCAAGCTCAAATAGAAATGATCCCTGTCAGTCACACATTAAGTTAGAAAACCACAAATTATTTTGATTTATTTTGTTAAACAATTCCCAACAACATTTTAGTCTGGGTCCAAGTTTTGCAGACCAGTGGAGTTTGACACTTCTGCTCAGATTGTAATTGCAGCAAGACCCCCAAGGATGATCCACCTCTCTTCTAAACCCTACACATCTCTAGGATTAAATACAAAGTTCTCTGCTTGGCTTTCAAAGCCCTTTACAACATAGCCCCTCCCTACCTTTCCTTTTTTATTTTTCAACTTATTTTTATTTACTTTTAATTTATGAAACAAAGCAAGCATTTTTACATTATGCTACAGTAAAAATATGATTGCCCATGAAACTGCACAACCTGCTATTCCTTTAAATATACAGCAAAATTATTATGTAAATTTCTTTTTTTCCTTTTTTTCTTCCCTTCCCCCCTCCACCCTAGAGATGGCTACCACTAGGCACAGATAGGTATATAGGTAAGTAAAATTATTCTATACACCCTACAGAGTGTATAGAATCTTACTCCTCTTCTCTACATACTCTATGATTCAATGAGCCTGGGCACTGCTATTCCTGGAACACTATATTCCATCTCCCAGCTCTGAACATTTTAACTGACTGTCTCTACTGCCTGGAATGTTCCCCTCCTCATCTCTACCTCTATCTTCCCTGGCTTCCTTCAAGTCTCAGATAAAGTATTACCTTGTACAAAAAGCCTTTCCCAGACCCTTTAATTAAGATTAAGTGCCTTCTCTCTGTGATTACTCCCAATTTGTCCTGTATATATCAGGTTTGTATATAGTTGTTAGTATATCATTTCCCATATTAGAGTATGAGCTCCTTTAAAGAAATGAGGTGGGACGTTTTATCTTTCTTTGTATCCCCCAATGCTTAGCCCAGTGCCTGGAATGTAGTAGAAACTTAATAAATGTTAGCTGATTGACTGGCTGACCTCCACTCACAACTCCTTTACAACCTTCAAATATAGGATAGGAATAAGGAGGTGAGAGGAAGCTGTGCCAGCAGAGGTCAATGTCAATGTTTTATAATGTTAGCCTAACACTGGCAGCATCCTTCTGTCCTTCCTTTCTCTGGCAACGAAGGATGAACACAATAATCATGGCAATTCTTGACCAGGGTGTGCTTCACCCATGTCTAGTTTTCACCTCAATTATATGGCTGCTCTTCGAACTCTTTTTAACTGGCTAACTTGAACAGGAAGCCTATTTATCATTTTCTTGAAGACAGGATGTTCCAATTGATCTGTTTTTGATGAATACTTTCAGTATCTGTTCCTTCCTTGCAAAGAGAGCAATTTTTAGAATTTCTGATGTCTCTCTGAAATATGACACTGGGAAACATCCCACAGATTTTGCAAACAATCAGTTATGGCACTTTGTATTCTCAGTGCATTGGGAAGCAGAAATATAAAGAACACAGATACTCACTAGTCAGATGTGCTGATTTGTTTTATCCAGCTGTGCTTTGGTTCAAAAGACATTTCTACTGTGTGTCAGTATAAAGGGGGAATGAACCCAACTGGTTTCCCCATTTCTCCAGCCCTGGAGCAAAAGGATAAGTAACATAGATGATGAGGTGTTCATGTGTTAAGGAAGTATTAACACTCTGCTACCCCTTTACTGAAAAGGGAGATCCTTCCTGATGGAAATGACTGGTGGAAAATTGATTATGCCCCGGTCACTTTCAAAGCTATTTTGCAAAACTGTTCGGTCAAGTCTAGACAAAAACAGTAAGACGATCTGTTGAGGAAACCTTCCTGCCTCCATCAGCCATGACAGGAGAGTTACTTGTGCTTTTGGAGCAGCCACATTCAAAAGGAACCAGAAACCCACTGCAGAGACACAAAGTATAGTACTCAAAGTCAGAAGCAGCTTTAGGGATCAAGAGCTCTGGAAGCAAAGAAGGGAGTTAACTCTAAACTCAAGATACTAGACTTTCCAATCAAGAGTTAGGCTATGCAGAGGTATGGAGCCCAAGAGCCCAGCTGAGCAACAGGATGAATCAAGGAGAAAAAAGGACATCGGGGTCAGAGATATGAGTTGCTTTGGCCATGCACTCCCTTTATGTGTGTCTCACTACAATTACACTGTTTGCATTTCCTGATCTTATGTACATTCATGTGATAGCATGCCCCCTATGTATGCAAGGAATCTTATTAGGTAAGCCGATCTTATTAAGTAATCTTACTAATTTCCCTTAACGTAAAAGCTAACTGTGTCTACTGGGTGACTACTGGTGGTTCATGGGATATAAGTTTAGAAGTGTGGAACCTCCGATTCTATCTTTGAACACTCTGTACCATTCTCCTCTTTAGGAGCCAAACCTACAACTCATGTGTTGCAGTGTTGAGGAGAGATGCAACATTACATCAATCAAATGCAAGTTAAAATTTTCAAAATAAAAAGACAGTCACTGAACAGTGCCAGGAAAGCCACTGACTTTACAGCAAAAACAACCACAGTAATACAAGGAGAGTATACCCTGAGGTCTGTTTCCAAGGATATGAAGCCAGAATAGACATGTAGCCAGGTAGAGGTGCTAGTGAGAAAAATGATTTTTTTCAGGACATAGACACATCATACCCAAATTTACTCTAGTATAGATTCCAATATGCAGGTGCAACCCAGATAATGGTGTGATTTCAGTTCCTGAATTCTGATTCTGTCATTGGAACACATGTACAACTGCCTCTCCTGATTTGTCCCAGGCTCATTATCTGACCTGAAACAATTTTCTCAGTCATTTCCTTGACCTAACACTCTGACTCACCTCCAAAAGACATGGACTAGATAAATAGTTGCTTTGAAAGCACCATGAAAGATGACTCACCATCCTAAAAATCCATAATGGTTGAAGTTTACAGCATTTCTATTTTGTGCTGGAGGAGCTGCCAAAAAATTATCATGTCATGTTATTAGAAGAATGAGTCTACATCCTATTTATGAGGAGAAATCAATTAATGATGGAGTAGGTCATTGGAGGTAAAAGCCCAAGGACTCTGTGAACAGAAGAAACACATTCATTCATTCAATCAATGAACCAACAAACACCTATTAAGTACTTCTACAGTGTATACAATGCTGTGCTAATCACTGGAAGGAGATTAAAAAGATAAAATACAGTTTCTGCCTTCATGGAATTTAAAATTTAATTGGAAGAGACAAACACACAAAACAAACTATAATATATGCTATATAGTAGAGAAGTGAAAAACAAAAGATGGCACGAAAAGGTACAAGAAAGATAGCAATTATTTACAAGGAACATTCAGTAAAGCTGTATGAAGGAAGTAACATTTGAGTTGACTTTAAAGAATGGATAGAAATTCAACAAGGAAAGGAGGGGAGGAAATGAGAATCCTAAGGAACAGTGTGAGCAAGGGTACGGAAAACAGGGGCATGGTCACAGTACTGAGAGCAGTCCAGTTTGACTGGATTGATTGAGATTAATATGATAGAAATCAAAAAAAGAATAACGGCACCAGATTTTGAAGGGTCTTGAATGCCAGGGGAAAGAGTTTGAATTTCACTCAGTAGGGGAAGGAAGGAAGATAGGAAGGAAAGAAAGGAGGGAAGGAGGGAGGGAGAGAAGGAGGGAGGATAGAGGAACAAGTTCAAAAGCAAGCAGGAGCAGAACAGAACCTCAGTTCCACCCTCTAACCCAGTCTGAAGTCTACAGAGGAACAGCCAAGGCAGGAATCCCAGACCAAGGGGGAGCCTTCAGTTTCGTCACTCTGAACCATCAGAACACCTTAACTGGCTGAGAGTGGCTGAATCCAGCAGCATTCGACTGATTGAAGAAGTCGGAACAGAGAGATAGCAATTAGTCTCTACCCTGAATCAGAATAGTCTGAGAGTCCTGAAAGCTTGTAGGTCTCAAGCCCAAGCTGCCCTGAGATACTGCACACAGTACAACTCTCAGTAACACAAAGAGTTAGCAACAGAAATAGCCTTAACCTCTACATAAGTGCAGAGAACCCAGCCTTAATATCAAGTCTGAAGTCAGGAAATAGCCAGGAAAAGTAAGCAAAAAATAATAATAATTTCAACATAATAAACTATTGTGGTAACCAGAATGAATAAGATACAAACCTCAAAGAAGAGAACAACTCTAAAATGTCTATAAGAAAAGCCTCAAAGAAAGACACAACTTGGGCACAAATTCAACTAAAATTCCTAGAACAGATGAAGTAAGAGTTGAAAAATGAGTTAAAAAATGTTTTGTCAATGGAATGAGAGTGCTAAAGAAATAAATTAGAAAATATATATGATATATTCCAGGAAGCAAAGAATATAGGCTTAAAGCCAAGAATTATTGACCCAGAAAACCTAAGTATAATCCTACAAGGGGGAAAATTGGATTTTTAATAAAATAGAGGGCTTCCAAGTATTTCTGATGAAAAGATTAGAGTTGTAGAAGAATTTTGAAGTTTAGACACAGAAGTTAAGAGAAACATAAAAAGGTAACACAAACAATGAAAAAGGACTAAGAAGGATAAATTGCTTATATGCCAATATGGAGAGATCATACAGGTGTCCCTTGGCAACCCAACCATTGTCAGAATTCATAGAAGGAGCTTCCTTAGACTTAAGGTTTGAGAGTAACCCTATTATGTTTTCATGATCTTAAGAAGAATGGAAAGGGATGGAGGGATTATTTCACATAGTCAAAGTGTTCAATTACACATCTGTAGGAGGTGTTTAACTCCTCCTGATAGAGAGCTGGAGGACTCATATCTCAAAATGGGATTTACATACATATTTGTATATATACACATATGCACATGTATATGCATACACATATATACACATACATCATGCATACATGTGTGTAAGTGGATATGTGTATATGTGTTTGAGATCAAGACTTGGCCAATGTAGGCATTTGTTTGCTTGACTATACATGTTTGTAACAAGGATTTTGCTTTTTCTTCTTTCAATGCAAGAGAGAGTGGTGAAGTAAAGAAAGAGGTTTTGAGCTGATTGAAAATACAGTATATATAATGCGAAAGAAAGTATGATTGGTGACATTGGAATGAGTAGTTTTGATGGAGTAATGGGGAAAGAAGCAAGATGTCAAGGGGTTGAGTAAATGAATGGTGAGGAAGTAGATGCAATCAATTTAAGTAGTTGTTTCAAGAAGTTTAACAGTTAAGGGGAAGAAAGAAAAAAGATGATAGTATAAGAGAACAGGGTCAAGGGAGAGGTTTGGAGTATGCTTTGTTGTTGTTTGGAGCTTTTGTATTTTAGAGATTTTTAAGGATAAGAGAGACCTGAGAAGGTTATAGGCAACTGGAAAGCACCCGCTAGTGGGCGATAGCTTGGCGGTAGGGAGGAAAGAACAGAAATTATCAAAACAGCAAAGCCCTGGAGGAGTTGGGAGCATATGGGACGAAGAGCACAAGTATGGGGAAGTACTTCGTAAGGAGGAAAGCCACCCAATCCTCAAATGAGGAATAAATGGGTGAGGTTTTAAGGCATAGAAAAGAGAAGAAGCTCCTTTAATGAATGATTAAATCAATTGTCCCATTAAAATAGCAAATGAAATCATCTTCTAAGAGAAATTTGGGAGGGGGGTAAAGTTGCTGAATTGAAAAAAAAAAAGGAGACGATGTTAAAAAATGATTGAGGGCAGTGTAACAGGATCAACTGGACATGCAGGCGTAGGAGCCCTGATGAGGCCACCTGGCATGGTTGTGAGTGAATAAAGCAACACGACTTTATGATTTTCCTCCAGCAGCACTCTGGAATTCAGTATCAGAAGCCAAGAATATAACAGCATGAGTCAGGTTTGAAGATTAGCAGGACAGAAACAGGAAACATAAGGAAACAAGAAACTGGATGGTAAAATAGAGAGAGTGCAGTGGCTCTCTAGAGATTTAAGACTGCAAGAAGGAAAGGGATGAAAGGGGAGAAAATGGCAAGGAAATAAAGACTGGAAGTTGAGATGAGAGCAAGGAGTAAGTCTGAGAAGGAAAATGAAATGAGAGAGTTAAGTAAGGCAGCTCTGGGAGTAAGAGCACTGGATTTGGAACCAGGAAGACCTCTGTTCAAATCTGGCCTGAGGGAATCTTGCTGTCCTCGTTCAGCCATGTCCAACTCATGGTTTCATTTGGGGTTTTCTTGGCAAAGATCCTAGAGTGATTTACAGTTTCCTTCTCCAGCTTGTTTTATAGATGAAGAAAACTGAGGCAAATAGGGTTAGGTGACTTGCCCAGAGTCACGAAGCTAGTGTCTGAGGCCAAGTTTGAACTCGCAAAGATGAGACTTGCCAACTCAAGGCACGGTTTTCTATGTGGGCCATGTAGATGTCTCAGAAACTTACTAATTCTATTAGCCTTAATTTCCCCATCTGTAAAACAAAAGATGATAATAGCATTTACCTTAGAGGGCTGTTGTCAACATCAAACCATCCTCACATGTGCAAAGCACATATAAAATGCTTGACAAACTTTAAAGTGCTAGTTTTAAGATAGAAAGAAGGAAGGAAGGAAGAAAGAAGGAAGGAAGGAAGGAAGGAAGGAAGAGAGAGAGGAAGGAAGAAAGAGAGAGAGAAAGAAAGAAAGAAGAGAGAGAGAAAGAAAGAAAGAAAGAAAGAGACAGAGAGAGAAAGAAAAAGAGAGCGAGAAAGAAAGAGACAGAGAGAGAGAAAGAAAAAGAGAGCGAGAGAGAAAGAAAGAATTTAATTTCATATTCACAACAACCCTATGAGAAAAGAGAGGATTTTCCTCAATTTATGATGAAAAAACTGGGGCTTTAAGGGTTAAGTGATTTGCTGAGTTACAAAACTGGGTGGTGTGTGACAGGCCTGGCCTCAGACACTTACTAGCTGTGTGATCCTAGCCAAGTCATTTAACTACATTTGCCTTAGTTTCTTCATCTGTAAAATGAGCTGGAGAAGGCAATAGCAAACCCCAAGTATTTTGCCAAGAAAACCCCAAACAGGGTCATGGGGTCATGACTGAAAACACCTGAACAACCTTGGCAGGGTCCGAAATAGGATTTGAAACCAAGGCTTTCTGACTCCAAGTCCATCACTGTATCCACTATGACACCTCGTTAGAAGCACTAGGGAGATTTTCATCAGAACGTGGATCAGAGGGGTTCAGAGCCTCACAGGAAGGTCAAGTTCAAGTGATGAGTGGGTCCAAAGTTTGACCAGCCCTGTAGACAGCTGAGGCTGGGTGTCAGAGTCACTGGCATAAATACTATAACTGATTATAATCAAATTGTTAGAATGAATAAAAAACTGAATCAGAGGCTGAAGCTGTTGCGGAAGATGAGACATAAGGAGATCAAGACAGGACAGCTACAAGAAGACAGAAGAATTGACATGATGAGATTTCTCAGTCTCAAAGAAGAAAAATTCCTATGGAGCCCGCTAGGTGTCGCTAGGGAGCAAAGTTGGCTGAGCAATCATTCTTTTTCCTCACCCTCCTAACAGGAGGGAAAAAAGGGGAAGAAAAGAAAGATGATTCTCTAGGAATTTATCCTTCCACTGGAGGACCCCAAGGGTCCTGATCTTCCCCTTCCCCTGATTACTGCCTCTGCTTCCCACTCCCTGGAATCTGGGGTTTTGAATTGTCCTTTGCTTGGTAGCGGATGGAGCTACAGCAATGAACTCATTCTCGAGGAAGGGGTAAAACATTTCCATGATGCATGTGGATTCCTTTCTCTGACACTTATGGAAGAGAATTTAAAAATTATTTTTAAAATACAGGTAAAAATGACATATAGAGCACTTAAGACCCCAGATCAGAGGTGGCATATCATTACTAGAAAAAGAGATGTTTTGCTTATTTGGGGGATTTAGAATCTCTGACTTCTTCCATTTTCCTCTTTCCCAGAAATGCAATAACTTTACAGGCATGTAAAAGATCAGAAAAAGAGACATTCAAGAGCAAGAAAATGATATGGAAATACTTGTTAATAAACAAGCATAAGGGAAGGTAATATGAGGAAAATATTATCTCAGATTTGTCTTATTTCTCTATCTCAGGCTATGTCCCCTTTTAAAACTCCATGGCATGGTCAAAGTTCATGGCTCAAAGATTGTGACAGCCTGTGCTGGAGAAGTTCTCAACCTAAAGGTCCTAGAATCTTTTTGGAGAGTAATTTCTCCCACCTAGGTCTGATTGACTGGAGGTCAATAAATCAAGAGGCAAGGCTAGGAGATAAAAAGGTTTAATTGGTGACCGCTAAAGTTCAGTTTCCAGGTAGCTAGCAACTCCACAAAACAGAGGGGGATACACAGAGTTTTACACAGTCTTCAGACAAGCAACAAAAGACGTCTCTCAGGTGAGACTGTTGAACCATTTTTATATTTGGGAGATTATATAAGGGCAGCTAGATCATGCAGTGGATAGAATGGTAGGCCTGGAGTCAGGAAGACTCCTCAACCTGAGTTCAAATATGGCCTCGCATTCACTGGCTTTGTGACCCTGGATACAACCCTATTTATCTCAGTTCCCTTTTCTGTGAAATGAGTTGGATAAGGAAATGGCAAACTATTCCACTATCTTTGCTAAGAAAGCCCAAATGGGATCATGAAGAGTCCAACATAGTAGCCTTTGAGTTAGAATCAGAATAGACTACAGACTGAGTCTAATTACACTACCGTGCAGGTTACATTTCTTTTTTTTATTATTTTTAAAAATTTTTTTTAGTTTACAACAGTCAGTTCCACAAGCTTTTGAGTTCCGAATTTTCTTCCTCTCCTTCCCTTCTCCCCTCCTACCCTCCTCAAGATGGCATTCAATCCAATTTGGGCTTTACATATACATTCATATTTAAAATTATTCATGTTGCAAAGAAGAATTAAAATCAATGGAATGAACTGCAAGAAAGAAGAAACAAAACAGAAAAGAGAGAGTGAATAATAAGCTTCAATCTGCATTCAGATTCTGTAACTCTTTCTGGGTGTCAACAGCAATTTCCATCATGAGGCTTTTGGAGTTGTCTTGGAATCTTGCATTGCTGAGAAGAGCCAAGACTCTCAATGTTAGTGGCTGTAACTGTGTACAATGTTCTCCTGGTTCTGCTCACTTCACTCAGCATCAGTTCATACAAGTCTTCCAGGTTTTCCTGAAGTCTGCCTGCTCATCATTTCTTATAGCACAATAGTATACATTCATATACCACAGCTTGTTCAGCAGTTCCCCATATGATGGGCATCCCTTCAAGTTCCAATTCTTTGCCACCGCAAAAAGAGCTGTTATAAACATTTTTGTACCTGTGCACTCTTTTCCCAATTGCATGATCTCTTTGAGATATAGACCTAGAAGTATTTCTGGGTCAAAGGGTATGCATATTTTTATAGCCCTTTGGGTATAATTCCAAATTGCTCTCTAAAATGATTAGATCAGTTCACAACTCCACCAACAATGCATTAGTGTTCCAATTTTCCCACATCTTCTCCAGCATTTATTATATTACCTTTCTGTCACATTAGGAGGCTACATTTCTTCTGAAGAGACCTTTCCTCTTAAATAACAGCACATAGGCTTTGCATATTTTCTCCACACCTCAGTCTCTCTTAGAGATTCTAGATCTAGGTGAGTGCCCTATGACAATGTAATTCAACCCCCTCTTTTTACAGATGAGGAAACTGAGATCCAAGTATGTTAAGTGACATGACCAAGGTCATGCAGGTAGTAAAGATCAGAGTCAGTATCCAACCCCAGGTCCCTGTGCCAGTGTGCTCTTTCTTCTGTATTATGATTGTTGAATAAGCTAGGGTCTGCAAGTAACAATGAGGAGCAAATCTGTTATATTTCAAAGAACACTGGATTTGGAGTTATAGCCTTGGGCAAATCACTCCATTTCTCAGGCCTGTTTTCTCATGCATAAAAGGAAGGAGACAAGTCAAAAAAACATTTATTAAGGGCCTACTCTGTGCCAGGCTGAGGCAGCCAGATGGCTCAGTGGATAGAGCATTGGGCCTGGAGTCAGGAAGACCTGAGTTCAAATCCAACCTCAGACATTTAATAACTGCATGACCCTGGACAGATCACTTAACCTCAGTTTGGCTTAATCCATTGGAGAAGGAAATGGCAAACCACTCCAGTATCTTTGCCAAGAAAGAAGCATGGACAATAAAGAATAAGATGTGACTAAACAATGAGCAGAACATGTCCCAGGCACTGTGTCAAGAGCTGGAGATAGAAAAAAGGACAAAAAACAGTCCTTAACCTCAATGAGCTCACCATCTAATGGGAAAGATATAATGTGCAAAATCTACATAGAAACGAGATATAGACAAGATAAATAGGAAGTAATCTCAGAGGGACAGACTAGCATTCATGGGGACTGGGAAAGGCTTCTTTCAGGAGGTTGGGTTATAGTTGGCACCTGAAGTAAGTGAGGGAAGTCAAAAGATAGTCATGAGGTGGAAGAAAATCACAAACATGAGGTCATCGCTTATAAAAATGGAGAGTCAGGAAATAGAATGTCTTGTGTGAGAAGCAGAAAGGAGGACGGTCGCTGGATCATAGAATATAAGATGTAAGAATGGAAAAGTAGGAAAGGACCAGGTTGTGGAAGGCTTTAAGAGCCAGAGAATTTTAGATTTGATATTGGAGGTAATAGAGAACTATTGGAGTTTATTGAAGAGGGGGTGATGTAGTCATACATGGACCTTAGGAAAATCACTTTGACAGCTGAGTGGAGGCTGGACCGGAGTACCAGCAGGCTACTGCAAGAGTCCAGGCACAAAGCAATGAAGTACTGTGCCAGGTGGTTATCAAGGAGAGAAGGAGGTACATATGAGTGATATTGCAAGGGTAGATCCCCCCAAATACTCTCCAGCTCTAAATTTTATGCATATACAGACTCCCTCCCCCATTCCCTATGGAGAAAAGTGTGATTCATCGTCAGTGCTCTGCAAGTAAGATTGAATGTTACATTTACCAGAAATCCAAGACTTCTTGGTGTTGTGTTCATTTATACTACCGTTGCCTTTGTATATATCATTCTCCTCTTTTTCCTTCCTTTGCTTTGAATTATCTCAGATGTCTTCCTATTTTTTCTTCTGAATTTCTCATATTCATTGTTTCTTACAGTATTATTCCCTCAGATTATTAGACCACAGTTTGTTCTGCAATGTACCAATTTCTGGGCCCCCACTTTATTCCTAGTTTTGTTTTGTTGTTTTGTTTTTTTTTACTGCCACAAAATTGCTATTATAAAGGATGATTCTGGAAGAGGGAAGGGTTATATTGAGAAGTGTATGTGATATAAAAGCCAAAATAGCAATATAATATGTTAAGTATTACTATGAGTATTTTGGTAAATAGGGGACCTTTCTATCTTTGGCCTCACAAGCCACTATTCTTAGACATTTCTTTTAGCCAGTGACTACACCCAATCCTTTCACCAGAGCTCCTGGGAGAGAAGCAATTCGCCTTCCTTCTTTCTGCCTTTCCATGGCTACCCTCTTGTGGTCATGCTTTGAAAAGGAAATCGTACAAAAGCAGACCATAGAGACAAAGAAGGGGGAGAACCCAGGGGTCTGGAAAATTTGTATGCTGAAAACTCAGACCTTTCAAAAGTAGAGACCTCTTTACTTTGGAGTATTACCACAAGCTAGGCTTTAAGGGATTTGTGTATGTTTTTAAAACTGAAAATGTCTTATTAAAGTGGAACTGGTGTAGAGACATTAAACCAATATCAAAGAAAAAGTGACATTTTTTGACCAGTACTATATCTTCTTCCCTCTAAAAATCTCCATGATAAGAAGCTTTATTTAGAAAGAGTAATACACTCCCCTCAAGCTGGCATGCACAATTTTTTTTCTTAGCTATTTATAAAATTCTTCCTGTGATGGCCATTGCGTGATCATCTTTCCTTGAGACAGTATGGTGCCATAGACCTGACGTCAGCAGACCTAAGCTTGAATTACATAGCTCCAGAACGTACTAGCTATATGACCCTGGTCTTCCAACGTTCAGATTCTTCACCTGTAAAATGCAGATAAAACACACACACACACACACACACACACACACACACACACAACACAAAACGTAAGTCTTAAAGTCCTGAATGATCTATTTTTAAAATAGAAATACAGCTAGGCCCAGCCTTGTAGGATAGTCATCCTTGGGAGGAATTTGTCTCATCTCTAGAGAACCTTCCCTTTTATGGGCCAACTGGAAACATCACAATAGTTCTTTGCTCCAGTCACCCCTATTCTCAACTCTCAATTCACATTCCCTGTGCTGTCAATCTACATTACTTACTCTGCCTCTTCCCCTTCTCACAGAGATCAATACTTGGGTCCTGCAGGGATTCACTCCAAGCTTTCAATCCCCTCCCTGCATGAGTTAATGATAAAAGCTTGGTTTCAGAAAACACAATGTTCTCAGAGCAACCGTCCATCAAAGGAGCTAATTTAATCATGAGACACCAGGCATTAAGGAAGGGTCACCAACAATACATTAACGCTTCCTCATGAGATCAATTCTAGAGCCAGCCCAAAGAAGAAAGAAGGTGGTTGGGAGAGCAGGGAGCATTAGAACCTCTCTAATTGAACACAACTGTTATATATTGCCTTGAGTGATGTGGGGGATTGGGGGTAGGGGGAAGATGTCATACCAGACTGAAGAAGAGAGAGGATGGGAGCCAAAAGGGATCCATAAAGCAGCAGGCAGAGACATTTCTAGAAAAGAATATAGTCAGCTCCTTCAACTACCCTCAGCTTTCCAATAGCAATGATGAACTCTGAACTTTGCCAGCTAGTCCCATGACGCAAAGAGTGAAAACCTGACTTGCTGCCGGGGTTTGAGCACAGGGTCTCAAAGCAGTAAAGAAGCCAGCTTTTCAAAAGAGATGCATAGTAGGTACTGCTGGGGAAAAAACATAGGCTTCACAGACAGCCTTCTCCCCAGTTTGCCTTAACCAGGAAGAAGTCTCTTTGAAATCAATACATATGGATTTCATTTTAGTGCTTACGGAGAGGATGGAATGATATTTACAGTTTCCTCGGGGAAAAAGCCCACAAAACAAAAGCAACTGCCATGTGTTTCCTGTACCTCGGGAAAGCTGAATTATGAAAGGAGAAAAAGAAAACTGGCATTGGAGTGGCGATATTTGGGCTACTCCAGAATGAAAAAAGACTTATTTCAGAAAGCTTGTCTGGCATGTTAGGATCATTAATGGCGCTCACTTATATTTACCTATACTCCCTACTTGAGACGCCTACAGAATGACAGGATGTTGGGTTATGAGAGCAGGAAAAGACTCAGGAAATCAGCTGCTCTGTCTTTCCATCGTTTTATAGACCAAGAAATTGAGAATCCGAGTATTTAATTATTATTAGCATTTATATAGCTTTAAGATCTACAAAGCACTATACATACACATGTATTTTATTTGTATGTCTGTGGATGTGGATGTGGCTCATAGAGTATGTGGAGAAGTAAGATGGAAGACCGCTGCAAAGGTAGGATGTATAGACCAATCCTGCTCATCTATATATCATTCGTGTCTAATGTAGCCATCTCTGGGGGGAGGGAAGAAAAAAGAAATTTACATAATTTTGCTGTGTACTTGAAAGGGATAGCACCCTATCTGTGCAGCAGGGAGCACCCCGGCGTACACAGGAGCGCTGCACAGGTTCCTAGAGGGAAAGCAACTTTTAAGGGGTCAACAATCACTTTAATCAAACACATATACGAACATGGAAAATACAAGAAAGACTAACAGACAGGACTTCCAACTGTCTGACCACAGACAATACACACATCATTACCAGAGAGAGAAGTACCATCATCTGGGGTTTCAAAGCTGGGAGGATGGGGAGGGGGTGAGCTTCTTAAACAACCCCCATACAAAACAAGCCTCCCCAAACGGGCCTCCCTCAATAGCCCCACCTGAGGCCTATCAATGGGTAGGGAAGATTTTTAACTTCCATTACAATCTGATGGGATGCTTGGTTGCATGTTCTTGGGCCCCAATTCTAATATCACATTTCTCTTAAAAATCACATTTCTCTCTAACCTCAAAACATTATCTCAGTCTCCCTCCAGCTTAAGGACAGCCTGCCCCAACAGCAACTGTTATCCATAGCCAGCTGTATCTATAGAATTTATCACTTAGAGCCAGCTGCATACTGACTAAACTGGCTGTGCATTGGGTCCTAACAACATTTACTACTCACTGAACAGTCATATGTATCTTATATTCAGATGTATGTGTACTTCCTCACATTAATCTTGTCTAACAAGGCATTGATGAGAGAAGCCTGATTTTTCCTGGTCAACCCCAACCATTGGTTGACTTAGTGACACTTCAGGCCTAAAACCACACCCCCAGGTAGTCCCCACCTTGGGCTATTTCCCGATGAATTCTGAATGAAATACCTGTGCAGTAGCTATCAAAAGCACATGTTCCTTTAAGAACTGACCACTCTTTAACCAATCCCTATTGCCACCCCAAAACACCTAGTTAGCATATTTGGCACAAGTGATATTATAGAATATCCTAGATAAGCTTTCCCGTACTCCTTTAAGGTTGCAGTTTCCTTAAGAACTCTTGCTGGCTGAAAAGTATAATAAATCTTTACCTTGACTCAACAAAGCTTGAGTGGGTGAATTCTTCTCCAGACAACCTGCCCCTGGTACTCTGGTCTTTGTAGGAATCTCACACCCCACTTCCAGCCCTCATCAAATCCACTGTGCCACCTCCCTGCTCTGCTCCATACATATGCACACATGTCCATATGTATAAAATACACACACACATACACATACACACACACATATAAAAATATATAATTTAATCCTCACAACAACCCTGAGAGGTAGGTGCTATTTTCTCTTTTTTACAGATGGAGAAACTGAGGCAGACTCAATTAAATGACTTTCCCAGGGTCTCATAGCTAAAAAAATGTCTGAGACAGGATTTGAACTCAGGCCTTCCTGATTCTAAGTCCAGCACTCTATGTGCCACCTAGATATTTCTACTATTAATGTTAAACTAATATTACTAATAGGATAGTAGATTTCATAATAGTAATAGCTAACATTTATGTAGCACTTTAAAGTTTGCAAAGCATTTGACATTTTATTTTATTTATTTTAACATTTTATTTTATTTTATTTAACATTTTAGTCTCCCAACCACGCGAGGTAAGTGCTCTTATTGTCCTCATTTTACAAATAAGGAAACTGAGGCACAAACAGATTTAAGGGACTTAGCCAGGGTCACACTGTAAGACTCTGAGACTGGGTTTGAACTTGGGACCTTCTTGATTCAAGTCTAGAGCTTGAGGCTCTCCAGCACCTTGCTGAATGAACCTCAAAGATCATCTAATTCAACCCAACTCATTTTACAGATAAGGAAAGGGCCATAAGGAGGCAAAGTGACTTACCCAAGACAGATAATAGTGAACATTAGAGGCAGGACTCAAACTCAGGTCCTCTGGCTCCGGGAGTCAGAATACTTTCTGCCTCTATACTGCCTCCTTGCTCAAAGTTAAAGAGTGTCTTAGTAAGTCAGCGTTGAAACCTGAACCTGTGTCCTAACTGCTCAACCTGTACCCTTTCTATTGTACCACACCATGTTAGAAAAGATCCCGGAAATCGTCTGATGAAATGCCTTCATTTTACAGATAAGAAAACTGAGTCTGAGGTGAAATGCCCCTTTGGAGGTCACAATTATCTCTGATTCCAGAGCACTAGACCTTTAAAAGTCAGAGAGAGAACTGAGTAATAGAGAGCTCCATTTGGCATAGTTTCAAATCCAGATTCAAACACTTATAAGCTACATGACCCTGGGCAAGTCATTTAACCTCTGTCTGCTTCAGTTTCCTCAACTGTTAAATGGGGATAAAGCAGCACCTCCCTCATACGGTTGTTGTGAGGATCAAATGAGAAACTATTTCTGGCATATAGTAAGTGCTTCATAAATGCCTATATCTTCATTCTCTTCCTTAACCTGAATCCAGCCTCATCATCCATTACCTCCCTTCCCGTACTTGATAGGTGAGCACCTCTAGCCAAACTCTCCTTCTCCTTCTTCCTCAGACACTCTATGTCCCATGCCTTTCCACCAGCCTTCCCCCATATCTGGAAGGCTCCTCACTTATACCTCACAGAATCCCTCTGTTTCTTTTAAGATGGTGCTCAAAGCCTCACTGCAAAGCCTTTTCCCATCCCTTCCCGTGTTTCCAGTGCCTTTGCTCTTTATCTTGTGATGGATTTGGATTTATTCTCATCCATTCTCTATATTTGTGGTCTCTCCAGATAGAATGTGAATTCCTTGAGAATAGGTCCTTTTTCATTTGCTGTATCTTTCACCTCATTCGACCTCAGGGCTTGTCACAGTGACCTTTTGACAATGTCCTTGACTGTTCTTACAGGACAGTGAATTCAGACCAGCACATGAACTTTTCCATGTGCCCTTTGAGGACAGCACCCAAAGGTGAGGTTCTGATTTCTAACCTCTCTCCCCCACCTTCGTTTTCAGAAAAATTCCTAGGGCACATTGAGATTTTGTAATTGTTCATATCTGAACTAAAAATCAAGGATGCTATTTTTTAAGGACTATAACAAATTCATTTCTTGATATAAAGTTTTCATTCTTGGCAGCTTGTTACCTCTAATTATCATTCATCTTTAATAGCAATACCCTGCTTCTGACACATGTAAATATCCACCCTAGGGATATATGCATTGAATAAGTCTTCCCTCTCTCAAGAGAGTCACACTGTATTAAGAGCCATTTTATAAGCTCTGCTTTGCTCTATCTTTGTGATTTTTTTTCTGCATATTCCACTGCTCATTTTTCATATGACAATCCCCCTTTGATTTAAGATGGGCTATGTTTATTCTTCTCAGGGAGAAGAGACAGACCAAAACAAAATTTGAATTTAATATTCCTAACAGAAGAATGAAGTGACAGTGCCATCTATATTACCCAGAGGATCCAAAGCCCGAAGTAATTCCCACTCAGCATTCCCCCACTTCTCTACTTCAATATTTCTATGGACAAAAAAATCCAAACAGCCAATCCTAGCATCTTTCAAAGCAGTGTTCCTGCACCGTCTCCTACATGAGCTTTCTACATTAAGTTTTTCCTGCTTCCCCTGATTGTTTGTGCCCCCATCTCCATTACCCCATATTCAACCATTCTCAAAAATTATTTTAACAGTTACCTGCTTTGTACCAAGAGCTGTGATTAGTGTCTCAGTTAAATCACCAAGCACTTTATGTCTGTTTTTAGAAAAAGCTGCTAGCTCCACCAATTTTTCAATCCCATTCAGGCAGCCAATGTTTAGAATATACCTCAAAATAAATGCCAGAGATGATACTAGATTTTGGAGAAACAAAAACGAAAGGCAAAGTGAATCCTTCCCTTGAGCAATACGTATTCTACTGGAAGAGGGAGGGTGAGGGAGGGGGGGCAGGATTGGAGGATGTCACGTGCACAGAGGGAAATATGGAAAAACCATATACACAAAGTGGATTTTCAAAGTAAAATCTCAGGAGAGGGGAAGAGCACTAGCAATTAACGGGAACAGGAATCACCCCGGACCAGGCTCTGAAGGATGCTCAGAGTGTTCCACACCTGGGGGATGCTTACACAGAGGCATAAAGAAAGCAGATGGGATGCAATGGAAGGACAGTAGGTTTCAGCCCAATAGGACTGAAATGGAGAGTGCAAAAATAAGGCTGGAAAAGGATGAAGGACTTTAAATGGCAGGCTGAGGGGCTCATCATTATAATAAATAACATTATTATAAAGGAGGATATTGTTTTATTTTTGCACTTTCTCTCTCCCTTCACCCCAAAATGGGAATGGTTACAACAAGCATTCAAGATCTCAACCAGCTGTCAACAACTTCAATGGCAAATCTGTGACAGATGATCCATTAGACCCCGATTTTATTCCATACAGCATTAATCAGTGCCATGTTATTCTATAAGGGGTAATGATTATTAGCAATTATTAGTAATATACTCATCTAGTAATGCACATTTCATCAGGCATCTAACAATAAGTACAAGAATAAGCATGCACTAATACATATTTTATATAAGTCATATAGGGATCATTAGATAAGATAGGTTCTTATAACAGGTCTTAACATTAGGTCTCAAACATATTCACCACTTGCCTACCAGTGATGAAGCTCACTTGTGCAACCTCAAGAATACTGACAAAGATGGTGTCTCCATCCTATTTTGCTCAAATTCCATGACCAAGCCTAGCATGGATTGAAAACTTTGGCATTGTACAAAAAGACCCTCAAATTGTTTTCATATCTTGGGACCACCCTCTCTTGTCCAACATGAACAGATGACCATCTTATGACCATTTAGTTAGTGGAAATGACTACTGCCTTGCCCAGTTTATGGCCACCCATGTTGGTGCATTATTTCTGACTCTCCTGGAGAGTCAAAATCCAGGTCTCCCAAGCAGTAAGATTTTTTTCCCTTACCATGCCTCTTTTGCACGTTTGGGTATCAAAACCTATAAAAGTAAAGCCCTGGGGAAAAGGAGGGATCTCAGATCACAAGGAAGATCTGAGGTCCACTTCATTAGAAGGAGCCATGTACCCTTTAATAAAATGTAATTGACTTGGAGCTCTGCCTCAGTGATTCTTCTCGCAGACTGGACAATTTTGGACCCCACAAATCCCAAAAGGAAGCAAGACACACCAAGCACAGAATGCTTAAAGATTATTTTAATCTTTAGTGGGAACCAAAGGAAGAGGTTCTGGAGGTTTATAAGATTGCTTATCGATGAATAGTAGTTAAGACAAGCACTAAAGTCTCTGCCATAAGATTTAAAAGAATTACCTTAGAATTCTGGGTAACTGGGTAACAATGGGATAACAACTGAGCAGAACTGTAGTAGAAGAATGAAATGCAATATTTTTGCACTATAAGGAAGGATGGTAGTGAGGAATTCACAGCTGGGAAGACTAGCTAAACTGCTACAAAGTAAAGTATGCAGAACCAGGAAAATAAAATACAGGTAGGCAGTCAACTAGTATTTATTAAGCACTTACTGTGTGACAGGCACTGTACTGAAAGATAGGAATGCAAAGAAAAAGCAAATACAATCTTTATGAGTTCATAAAAAATAGAGGAAACAAAATGTAAATAAACAGATACATACAGAGTGGATGGAAGATAGCCTTGGAGGGTAAGGTTCTAGTAGCTAAGAGGAGCAGAGGAAGGCTTCCTACATTTGAGCTGAACTTTGAAGGAAGACCTAAGAATTGGAGGTAAAATGGGACAGCATTCCAGGCATGGGGAACAAGAAAATGGGGTGTGGACAACCAATATGGCAGAATGTCAGGACCCTACAGTATAGTGAGGGGACCAGAGTAAGACAGAAAAGACAAGATTTGGCAACTAATTGGATATGTGAGTCAAGTCAGAGTAAGAAGTTAAGGATGACCCTGGCACTGTGAACCCAGATGGCAAAGAAGGTTGGAGATACCTTCAACAGTAATAGGGAAGTTTAGAAGAGGGGGAATAAAATGAGTTCTGATATGGACATGATGCCTATGGGACATCCACTTTAAAATGTCTAATAGCAATTGTAGATGAGGGACTGAGATTCAAGGGAAAGACTAAGGCTGAATATAGGTTTGGGAATCATAGGCATAGAAATAATCATTGAACCCAAGAGAGATGATGAGATCATCAAGAGATGTTATGTGAAGAGGGCCCAGAACAGAACCCTAGGAGACAGCCACAGTTGGTGGATATGATATGAAGGAAGATCTATCCAAGGAGACTGAGAAGGAATGGTCATAAAGGAGGAAAATCAAAAGAACAGGCTGTCACACAAAGACAGTGTCCAAGAGGAGAAAGGTGTTTAACGCTGTCCAATGTAGATGAGGACAGAGAAAAGGCTATTCTATTTGGCAATCAAAAGACAATTGGCAACTATGGAAAGAAAAGTTTCTGTTAAAGGATGAGGTCAACATCTAGATTACAGAGGCTCTAGATTAAAGGAGAAGAGATGAAATGGAGGAACTGTGTGTAGAAAGCTTTCTCAAAGAATTTAGATTAGAAGGGAAGAAGAGGTACAGGACCACAGCTGGCAAAGATGGTAGGATCAAGTGAAAGTGTTTTGTTTAGTTTTTAAAGATGACGGAGACATGGGCAGGTTTGTAGGCAACCAGGAAGAAGTCACTAGAGAAAGATGGAAGATGAGAAAGTGGGGTGGCGAGGAGGAAGTATAATAGTGTAAATGAAACACCACAAAAAGAAAATGACAAAAGAAATTTTCCTCCAAGTAATTTCTATCATAGAATAAGAGTAGTAGTAGTAAATAACATTTGTATAGCTCTTTAATTAAGATTTGGAAAGCAATTTACATGGATTATTTCATTTGATCTTTTTAACACTCCTACCTATACCAGCAGAAGCATGCTGTGTCCTTTCATTGTTTTTATTTTTGTACAGTCATTTCAATTGTGTCTGACTCTTTGTGGCCCCACTTGGGGGATTTTCTTGGCAAAGATACTGGAGTAGTTTGCCATGTCCTTCTCCAGTGCATTTTACAGATAAGGAAACTTAGGCAAACGGGGTGAAATGACTTGCCCAGGGTCACACAGCTAGTAAGTGTCTGAGGCCAGATTGGAGCTCAGGTCTTCCTGAGCCCAGACCTGGCACTCTATCCACTGTGCCACCTAGCTGCCCAGTGTCCTTTTTTAAACATTAAGTTTTAAAACCCTGCCACTGTGAGCAGAACTGAATATTTTTATCCCTCCCCCAAATGCTCCTGGGTGTCCCTTCCCAAGGGCACACATACTTTATAGAAGTCATGCATTCCAACACTAAAACCCACCCCTCTCCATGGATCCTTACCCTCTTGGCAGATCACAGTAAAGGAAAGTTACCTCACCTTCTTGGTACATAAGCAAATCCTCATGTTTGTTATTTTTAGCCCGGAACTCCACATTCCAGCCAACCAAGCCTACCTGCCACCATGACATTGCATCTCCCAACTCTATGTCGATGCACAAGCTGGTGTATACTCTCTGCTCACCTCTGCTTCTCAGAAAGCATAGCTTCCTTTAAAGCTCAGCCAGAGCATCTCTTCCTACATGAGACTTTTCCCAATTCCCCAAACTGCTAATCCCTCCCCTCCAAAAATTACATTTAATATACAGAGAAAGAACGGATAAATAGAATGTATGGAAAAATTTTACATATATGTATATGTGTCTACATATATATGTATGTGTGTGTGTTTAATGGTAGCCATCTCTGGGTGGGGGCGGGGGAGAAAAAAAGAATCAAAAATATGCACAATAATCTTATTAAATATTTAAAAGGAATAAGTTGTACATAACAGATTTTTATTGTCATGTGCAACCATCTTTTTTATTATACTGCACTATGGAAATACTTGTTTTATTCCATAAATTAAAAATTATGTGTCTATATATATATATACATATATATGTATACATACATATACATATATACATCCAGAGAGTGTGTATGCTTATGTGTTCAGAATTGTTTTCCTCGTTTGCTAAATGGGAAGCATTGCGATACAGTGAAAAGGAGCCAGAAAACCAGAGTCCAAGGCTTATCCTTGATACTTACTAGCTGTGACCTTGAACAAAGCACTTCGTTTACTTAGCCTCACCTACAAAATGAGGAGACTTAACTCAATGTTCCCTGAGGGCCCTTAGAATGGGGGATGCAGGAACAAAAGGGGTTGCTTTGTTCTGGCCTCAGTATCCCAAGCACCTATCACAATTCCTGATCACTAAGAAACTAAAGTGGCAAACAGTAAATTCAGTAATAATAAATAGCTAATGATAGACTAAATAAATAGGAGCTGAATAAATAAATGCTTGATCTCCTTTGCCCCTAGTCTTTTGCCTAGACACAAAAATGTAGGGACTCCTCCCTGGCCATTCACACAAAGGCTCAGAGCAAGTATGAGAAAGCCAAGTTATTCTCTTAAACACCCTTTGGCGTCTTGTTCTCTCCCTCATCTCTCCTACGGCACCAAATTCAGTTCTAGATATGGCAAGCTTGTTACAGCACCACATTCTTAATAAATTAAGCTAAGCTATAGTAATATTATATATCTATATCTATATAGCTTAGCAAATTAAGCTAAAATTATAGCATTCTTTAAAAAATTATATTTGTATTTTTCTGAGTGTAAAACATAAACAGCTAGAAAATCATCCGGAAAAATTTTACCGTTATTCATATATAAGGAGTAAGTGACCTTGTTTCTTGGACTCCCAACTAAGAAGGTCTGCAGGAGGACTGAAAATCCTTTAGTGGTCTGAACCAAATCAATACTGATCTCTCAGGCAGGAAACCGCTCTAACACACAAAGCCACTCAGACATCCTCCTGAAGTAGACAGGGAACCAGACATCCTGGCGGAGGATCACGTAATCGCTCCAAGCAGCAAGCCGCACCCTACTTTGGAGCACACCTTTTCCCATCAATATTCAAAATTGCCATTATGAGCTATCCAACCTTAGAGATCATTTTATGTTTCAAATAAAAATATCAGCTGCATGAAAAAATTTCACCAACCTCATCTATATTTTATCACTGTTGTGGATAATTCAAGTGGGATGTTATTTAACCCTTCTGTGCCCTGTTTTCATATCTGCAAAATGGAAATAATGTTCTCTGTTCTATCAGCTACTAAGAAAAATGAGCAAAGAGTGGCATTTCATCCAATAAGCATTTATTAAATGTCTAGTATGGGCAAGGCACAATGCTAATAATGATAACAGTGAGAATAGCTAGGCAGCAAGGTGGCACAGTGTATAGAGCACTGAGCCTGGAGTCAGGAAGACCTGAGTTCAAATCCAGCCTCGGATATTTACTAGCTATGTGACCCTGGGCAAGTCACCTAATCTCTATCTATCTCAGTTTCCTCATCTGTAAAATGGAGATAATAATTACCTGCCTCCCAGGGATGTTGTGCGGGTCAAGTGAGAAATTATTTGTAAATCATATAGTATAGTTCCTGGCCCACAGTATGCACTTAATAAATATATGGAATGAAATGGTGACTTTTAATGCCAAGTTAAGGAATTTATTGTTGTTGTTTTATTTCAGAGGAAGTAGGGAGCCACCACAGGCTCAAGCAGGAGAGTAGCATGATCAGACTTGAAATGAAAGCACTCTGCAAAAATCAGAAATATGATTTCTCATCACTTCTCCATTCTTCCACAAATAGGATAAGAGATCACCAGCATATATAAGTAGTTTCATTCACCTTTACAGAGTTTATTCATAGCAAAGTTCCAAGATAACCTTAAAAAAAGGGTCATAGAGAAAGCAGAGCAGCAAAGTTTTCTTCATACAGAAAAAAATAAAGCAAGGGCATGTAGCTCGAAGAATAAAAAAGTGTGGCAAAATCCTATGACAATCATGACAGAAGTGCTTGATCTCAGAATGAGCTGAGGCTGGCACTAACCTTCAGTTATTTAGTACAATGTTCATTTACTTAGTTTTAGTATAATATCTGATTTCCCCTCCAAGTAGCCCAAAAGACCTTAAGGAACAAAAATACATTAATAAATGATAACCAGCTCTCATACAGTTTGAAGAAAGAAGGGACTTCAGGCTTTAATTCAGATCAACCCTGCTCATTTTGCAGAGGAAGAAACTGTTGTCCAGAAAAGTGAGCTGATTTTCCTCCCCCAAAGCCATACAGTCAATAAGTAGCAGAGCAGAAACTTGAACTCATTGTCATCAGACTCTAAATTCAGTGTTTTTTTGACTATACTATACTCAAGTAGAAGAGATATGAGTCTCTCACAGTGGACAATAATGAAGTCGTTTGCACTTGGCTTCCATATGCATTAAATGTTTATAAAGTTTTTTGATACTTCAAGGGATCTGTGATGCCATCAACGTAATGTACTCTCTCCAATAATGTAGAACACCATCCATACATGCCTTCTACACCCTCTGCAACCCTTGTCCATGTTATCTCATAAACCTGTCACATCCAATCCACCCAATGCACTATTGACCTCTTCTAGATCTCTTGATATTCATGGGTGCCAGAGAAGCATGCTGACTACCCAATGGTTAACCTTTGTCCTTGCTACAAGATCAGCCTATGCCTTTTTTTCAGTCCTATATTTATCTGACAACATAATTTATGCCCTTTCTCCTGTACAATTCCTCATCGTAGTCATAGCTTGTTCATGACCTCCATGCAGCTCTCCACTGGCCCTTTGAGTCGAAACTTCAGTTCTTTGAAGACTGTGCTATTCCATGACTCACAGCCATAAAACATAACTATAAGATTATTAGTGATAAAAAGAATGGACATTTGTTTCAGAGAGAAAGTTAGAGTCCTTTAAAGAAAGAATATATGAAAGAAGACACTATCTGCATCCAGAGAAAGAACTGATAAATAGAAATATATATAGAATGATTTTACATCTGTATGTATGTATATGTATACACACACACACACACACGTGTGTGTATATACTTGATCTAATGGTAGCCATCTCTGAGAGGAAATGATAAAAATATATTATATACTGAAAAGGAATGTCAAGTTGCACATAATTTGCAATTTCATCTGCAATCATCTTTTTATTATGTTCTAGAAGTACTTATTTTATTCTATAAATTAAGCTAATAAAAAAAATTTAAAGAACTTCCTAATTTCCCAAAGAAACTTCATCCCATTCATCTTCTTTTTAATTCTGGGTGTAGCTCATTGACTGCAAATAGCATCTAGACAAGATAAATGTTCTGACGGACAAGTTTCCTGGACAACCCTACCCAATTGTATATTATTGTCTGGAGAAGGGGCAGTCTTCACCCATTTTGCTTTTCCTATGTGGAAAATTGGACCAAAGAGTTATTGTGGATCTCATTCAAGAGTCTCTGCAATGCTCCAGGGTTTGATAAAACTACCATAGTTTCATCCCTAAATGAGAACATCTGAATGACCTTACCAACTATGGATGATTCTAATTCCATTAAGTCTTTAGTATAGATATCTTCCATGATAATGGCTGATACTTTTGGAGAGCATATATTTCCCTGTTTTAGCTTTCACTTGATATTAATAAACAGAAAATTTTGAGACTTTATTATTACTAAAAAGAAAAAAGTGACCAAGATATTATCAACAACTATTGACTGTACCACTCAGCAAATATTTAAACACCTACTATTCTAGGCACTATATGCATACTTTCTCATCTCTTGTAATCATTATTTCAGTCCTATCCGGCTCTTTGTGACCCTATTTTTTATTTTCTTGGCAAAGACACTGAATTAATTTGCCATTTCCTTCTCTAACTCATTTTATAGATAAGGAAACTAAGACAGACTTAAGTGACTTGCCCAGGGTCACACAAATAATAGGTGTCTGAGGCCAGATTTGAACTCAAGAGATTGTCTTCTTGACTTCAGGCCTAGTACTCTATCCACTGTGCCTCCTAACTACCCATCTCAACAAAACTTTTATGGGAATAATCTATGTGCTCATATATTGGGGGCATCCTTGAAAAAATTATGAGATGGAGACAGGAAGGCATTTCCAAATAATAAAAATAATAAATAGCTAACATTTACATAGTGCTTACTACGTCCCAGGCACTGTGCTAAGAACTTTACAGTTATTATCCCACTTCATCCTATACAAACTGTATTCTTTCATCCCATACAAACCATATTCAATGGCAGATCATATCTTTATAGTTGAAAATTTGACTGAAAGGTGTAGAGAACACAAGATTCCACTGTTTTGGTTCTTTGTTGGTTCAAAAATAAACATTTCAACCAACTGAACCAAATACCACTTTAGAAGTTTTCTCTAAAAATCTATTTCTCAAGCATATGTCAAGATTATATAAGATGAAAAATGTAAGAAAGATAACTTCATGTGGTGATCCTCTGTTTATTATTTTTACAGTAGATTTTTTAAAACATTGCAAGATCAAAATGAGTAAATAGCCAAAAAAGCTACTGTTGTTAAGTACAACTAAGTCCAATATGACAGAATTCAAGATATGAACAGGTTACAAAGCTGAGTAACATCGAATACAACATATTTTTCTAGGGATGCAAAGTACTATACTTGGATCCAAAAATACAATTGTACAAGCACAGGACTGGGGAGGAATGGACATCCAAACATGAAAAATTCTTGGGAATTTTGCTGAATTGTAAGGCCAGTATCAGTCTGCAGTATGACAATGGCCAAAAAAACCTTGAGCTGTACTAACATCCAGAATGAGGAAACAACATTCCACTGTATTTCCCCTGGTCAGACAGCAGCTAGTATACCATGTTCAGTGCTGGCGCCATATTTTAAGAAGAATATTGTGAAGCCCATCCCAAGGGGAGAAGGTGTGATATGGGGTAGTGGAAAGAACACAAGATTTGAAGTCAGTGGACCTGAGTTCAAATTCTAACTCTGCCACTTATTCCCTGGGTCTTTCTAGACAATGACTAACCTCCCTGAGCCTCTACCCCTTACCTATAAAAGTCTGATGTGTTCCTAGGTATGCTGTAAGTTCTATTCTAGCTCTAAATCTATGAACCTTTGGATCATCAGATTGATGATGGGACCAAATACCATGCCACATACTAATCAGGAGAAGGAACTGAGGGGATTTATCTTGGAGAAGGCTTAGGGGAATGTGATAGCAGTGTTCAAGTACTCCACCAGTCATCGTGTAGAAGACCAACTCACTTTGTTTTGCTTTGCAGAACAAAGATCAGTGGGTTGATGGCATAGAATAAAAGAGCTGGACTCAATGTCAGGGACACTCGTGGCACTGCAGGAGTGGCAGCAATCCAAACTATGCTGTTTGATGCCTCCCTTAAGCTTGCTGGATAAATGCATCTATTAATTATCCTAAAAGATGGTGCAATATCTGAATTTTCCACCAGGTGGCGATCTCTTTGAGCCAATAACCCAATGGTCAGTTCTGGTCTTTTCTGGAGCATTAGTGGAAAGCTCTCCACCCACCTTCACCACCCACCAAAAGGCTACCACTAGAACCTACCAGTGCCCAGGTTGTTCCCCCTCCACCATGGCATTAAGATCTCAAGTAGCAGCAATGAGCAGTTTAAACATGTAATGATAGGGTTCAGAGATAAAAGGGACTAAGAAATAAAATGAAACATTATTCAAAATATTAAAAAATATAAAATTAACTGTCTGTACACAACTCTCCAGCCCCTCTCTCACATTTGAACTTTCCTCTCTGATCACTACCTTCCACAGTCATAGAATGAAGGTATTTAACATGCCTGTGTTATGTGGCAATAGTTTGTTGAACCCAGTTTTAAAAAATGAAAGGAAAGAGGTTAAGCATTCCTACATAGAACCATTCACACAGCTATCTACCAAAAAGCTCTTCATAGTTCCTTATCTGCAAAATTACCAAATCAACTCATCCTACACATCTTGGATAGGATTAAAGGACAGAAAGTGTGTTCTGGACTCTATCTCAAGATCAAGAAATGTGACAGAAGAAATCAAGTAACTCATGTAAGAGAAAAGAGTCTTTCCCTTCTCATTCGCCTGTCATCATGATTCTCAGTAGCTGGAAGGATCAAATTCTTAGGACCTTCTCTACTTTCATCACTCATCTCTGCTCCAGTATCTAAGTTGTCTCCTGCAAGCTGGTCTCCAAGAGTCTGTCTGAGGGCAGGAGTTACCAGACCCTGTGTCTCACAGTCTCAGAAGACTGACTTAAACATTCATTGTGGTCAGCAAATTCACCTCAAGTGGCAGCCACCAATCACAATTCCATGTCTGGTTAGAAGGAAGTTAAAGTCTCTAAGAAAACAGATGGAAAGACCCTTATATCCCTTGTCCAATTCTATCATACAACATCCTGCTTATCTCAAAAGCAACAGCAGACTATATAACTTCCTAATGTCTCACAAATCCTTTTTCACCAAATAAGACATTTCTGCAGCCCCAAATCCTTATAGAGACAAACCAGCAATACAAAAACATAGTTTCCATAATTCCCTATCCTTACGGCTTCCAAACATGAAGGGGGCCACCATAAGAGTATTCCCTCTCACTGGAGGTTTTCAAGAGGAAACCAAATGACTTCTTGAAATCAGCGATAATGCAGAACATTTGGTACAGCTAGTCAAGTTTGACTAAAGATCCTAAGCCATACTGAATTTTTTATGATTTTTAGAGAATGTGGAAATGCAAGTTTATAAAAGTAATCCTGGACAAGAAATAAAATTCAAGAAAGGAGCTGAAATAAAACTCACTCTCATATATACAAATTCACAAATTATGTGTGTAACAACAGTTTCAACGGACCCTCCCACAGGGACAAGGAGACACTTTAAGTAAATTTTTAAGAGTAAATGTAATATTATGGAATTGTAGGTAACAAAAAGCTGGGGAAGGCAGAGTCAAAGTGGTGGAGCACAGGCAGCAGTTCATTGGCTTCCTATGTTCTCCTCCAAATACTTTTAGCATAATGCTTCAAATCAAATTCTGGAGTGACAACCAAAAAAAAAGGTTAAGGTGAGACATTTTTCCAGACTAACACAACTTAAGAGGTCAGCAAGAAAGGTCTGTCACATGGAGGTCGTGGCTGGCCGTGGAACACCAGCAGCAAACCTTGGAGGTGCCTGTATCAGCAATAGCAGCAGCAGTTTAGGGAGCTCTTGGGTGACAGATGGTAGGGGAAATTGGCCAACTGGGCAGAGAAAGGTTACATACAGGGAAACTTTTGCTGGTACTGAGAGCAGGACCATATCGCATTGACCATAGATAGCAGTTCCAGGTCACGATTCCAAAGCACAAAGGAGTGCTATTTACCATAAGTTTAACATAAGTTAAAAGTCAAGATATAGGCTGAAAAATGAGCAAACAGTTAAAAATAACCCTACTATAGGGACAGGGAACCAAGACACAAACTCGGAAGAAGATAACAATGTCAAGATAGCCACAATCAAAACCGCAAAGAGGGAAAAATGTGAATTAGACATAAGGCCAATAAGAATTCCTGGAAGAACTCAAATAGAGGTAGAGGAAAAATTAAGAAAAGAAATGAGAGTGATGCACAAAATTACAAAAAGAGTCAACAGTTTGGTAAAAGAAACACAAAAACATACTGAAGAAAATAACACCTTATAAAAAATAATTTGTCAAGTGGCAAAAGAGGCACAAAAATCCAATGAAGAGAGCTCTCTGAAAAGCAGAATTGACCAAATGGAAAAAAGTGCAAAAATTCACTGAAAAAAGAACTCGTTGCCAAATTAAATCCAAAACTGTATTTTAAGCAACAATCCTCAAAACTATTTGGTACTGGTTAAGAAATAGAGTGGTAGATCAGTGGAATAGAATAGGTATCCAAGACACAGTAGTAAATGACTATAATAATTTACTTTTTGATAAAGCCAAAGACTCCAGCTTCTGGGATAGAAGAGCTCACTACTTGACAAAAACTTCTGGGGAAAACTGGAAAACAGTATGACAGAAACTAGGCCTAGACTAGCATCTCATAAGATACCAAGATAAGGTCAAAATAGGTACATAATTTAGACATAAAGGGTGATATTATAAGAAAATTAGGGGAGCAAGAGTTAATTTACCCATCAGATCTATGGAGAAGGGAAGAATTTATGACCAAACAAAAGATACAGAACATTATGAAATACAAAATAGGTAATTTTGATTTTATTAAATTAAAAAGTTTTTACACAAATAAAAACACATTAAAGAATCAGGGAGCTTGGTATTACTTTGGATTCAAAGTGAAGCGAGAGGAGATGGAAGAAGACTGTTATTACAACAGTAATATTGTAAGATGATCAACTGTGAATGGCTTAGCTATTCTGATCAACGTAAAGCAGTTCTGAAGGACATGTGATGAAAAACACCATCCACCTCCAGAGAATTAACTGATCGAATCTGAATACAAATTGAAGCATATTTTTTCACTTTATTTTTCTTTATTTTTTACAACATGGCTAACATGGAAATATTTTTGCATGATTTCATATGTATAGTTGAGGTCACATTTCTTGCTTTCACAATGGCTTGAGAGGGGATTAAGGGAGTAAGAGAATTCAGAACTTTAAAAAAAAGAAAAGTTTGTGAGGAGTATGAAAGTTTAGGTGTAATTCTGGAATCTGTTGCCTATTTGGTGTTAATTTGGAAGAACTCCTATGGAGTGAGGATCCAAGGGACTTGCACTTGATGGTGACCATTTTGGTGTTTAATGTTTTGACAACTGTTTGGATAAAGTTTGAATGGAACATTTATAAAACTTGCATATGACAAAATTTGAAGAGGGATAACTAACATCCAGAATGAGAGCCGGGATTTAAAAAGAAATTGATGGTGTAACATTAAGTTGAATCTAATAAGATGAAACAATAGGGATAAATGTCAAGTCTTACATTTGGGTTCAAAAAATCAACTTCCAGAGTACAAGTTAGGGGTAAATAATAATCTGTCCAGAAAAAATCTTAGCATTTTAGTGGACTGCAAGTTAGTTTTGGAAGACAGTTCTTGGCAAGATAACTGAATACAATTGGTTGCCAAAAACAAAATAATCAATGATTTTTTAGTTTTTACTTTGTTTTTAATTTATGAAATAAAATAAGAATTTCCATAACAGAGCAGAATAAAAAAAGATGATTGCACATGAAACTGCAAATATATTGTGTACAACTTGCTACTTGCCATTTCTTTTAAATATATAAAAACTTATCTTGTAAATAGTCATTATATGTATAAGTATATTTATACACATTCCCATTTGTCAGTTCTTTCTCTGGATGCAAATAGTGTCTTCCTTCACTGGTCCTTTGTAGTTAATTTGGGCTTTTATAATAGTCAAAATGACTCAGTTATTCAAAGTTGTTCTTAAAAGAATATTACTGTTACTGTATACAATGCTTTCTTGGTTCAGCCCATTTTTAAGCTCCATATAAGAAGGTTAATGTCCAAGAATTAAGAAGTCCGGTCCTACTATTCTCTCCCTTTGGTCAGATCATTTCAGGAGTGTTAGGTTCAGTTTTGAATGGAACATTTTAGGAAGGCAATTAATAACCTGCAGTGTCCAAAAGAGGATAAATGAGTTGAAGAAACTTTTGATGTTTATTCTAAAGAAAAGACATATAGAGTATACTGGGGATGTCTTCAAATATTTGAAGGGCTGTCAGTCAGGCAACAAGCATTTCTTAGTGTCTACTCCATGCCAGGCATGATGCTAAGCACTGAGGATACAAAGAAAGGTGAAAAGCAAATCATGTTCTCAAACCTGTAAAAGAAATTAAATTTGTTCTTCTTGGCCTCAGAGAGCTGAACTAGGAACAATAAGTAGAAGTTGTGAAGAAATTAATTTAGGCTTAACGTAAGAAAAAAAATTCATAATAAATAGTTACATCCAAAAATGGAATGAGCTCCCTTGGGAAATGTTAGTTTTCCCCTCAGTTACAGTCTTAAAGCAAAGCCTGGATGACCTACTTTGGGGCGTCTCTTTACTTAACCTCATGCACATAGACACAAAACTGAACTTTCCTTGATGAACTTTTTATTTTGCCTATAGGTAGGATTGGAGCAGGTAGGTGGTGCAGTATTAACCTTAAATGGTGTCACAATGAACCAGACACTACTGAGCAAAAACAAATAGTTAGGATTGGGCATTGAGTGGGAATTAAACTTCTGATACTCAGAATCCTTCCTTTTCAATAAATATTTATTAAATTTCCCCTGGGTGCTTGGCATTATTAAACATGACTTTTCACCAGGAGATGATTTTCTAGATTTTATTCTGGAAAGCAATACTATCTCCAATTTTCTTCTACTTCCCTTGAATCCTGGAACATAAAAAAAATTTCTGAAATATAATTTCAAATTTTATTTCTTCCATCTTGCTTGGGAAGACCTTCATTTTTTGACCCCCAGCAAGGTTCATTATGAAAGAGAAGAAATACACCAAGAATCAAAAATGTGGGTAATTTCCCAGGGGTTCCTTCTTGGAAGTCCAGATCAGTTGATTTATTCTGACTCAGGTAGTGCAATCCATTCCAACTCAATTCAATAAACATTTATTAAGTTCCTTCAATGTGCTGGATACTATGCCAAGTGCTAGGGATACAAAAGAAGTGGTGAAAGACAATCCCTGACCTCTAGGAGCTTACAGTCTAATGAAGGAGACAATATGCAAAAGATATATACAAACCAATGTATATTTGGGATAAATAGGACATTTGGGATAAATAGGACATAATTGAAAAAGCAAAAAGGGAGGAATGCAATCTAAACCCCAAAGCCAATTAGCATGGGGTTCTCCTTGTTGGTGGAGATCAGTGCCTGTGCCTGTGGAAGAGGCAGAGCACAGTTGGTGAGAGGGAGGAAAAGTGTCTCTTCATGGGTCCTTCTAGCCTCTGGGGTTAGAATCTAACTTTTCTTCAGTGTTATGAAGGAATAAAGACTTTGAGAAGAAGTCAACATGTAACTTGATACACTAAAGACTGGAATTTTCCTTTGGGGATGAGATCTGTCACTCTCTTGGTTGAGCTGAGTTATCTTGTTCCCTGCGAGAAAACTTCAAACTATACTGCCATATATATGTGTGTGTGTGCATATGTGTGTGTATATGTATATATACATATATACAAATTATATATGGGTGTGTACACATACATATATACACACATACTATATATGTGTGTATGTATATATACATATATAAAAATTATATATGGGTGTGTACACATACATATATACACACATACTATATATGTGTGTGTGCATATGTGTGTGTGTATATATGTATATATACATATATAAAAATTATATATGGGTGTGTACCCACACATATATACACACATACTATATGTGTGTGTGTGTGTGTATTTTTTTTTCCCAGAGTATAGTACCTCTGATTTCTGTTTCACTAGTACCTTAGATAAATGGGTTTCTTTCCTATTTGCTCTGTGTTCTTTGTGGAACTGGCATTTGTTGGGAAGAATGTCAACCCTTTGCCTTAAAATTTGGGGCCTTTTTTCTCCATTAAGAAATAGCTATTAGGAGTTTAGATTGAACCTAACAACTAAAGCTCCTAGACTAATAACATTTAAGGGAGCAGATGGATCTAATTCTAGCCCAGTGCCCTTCTTTTGAACCAGAGACAGCTTCACCACACAAATGTCCTCCCAACAACCCTAGAATCTAGCGTTCTTATTATCTTCATTTTATAGATGAGGAAACCTGAGTGACTTGCCCCTGGTCATACAGTCACTAAGTGTCTGGAGTCAGATTTGAACTCAGGTGTCTTCCTCGTTCCAGGACGCTGGGATTTTTTCCAATGTCACATTATGGGCGATAGCAGACCTGAGCTCTTATGACTTAAATGTTCTGTCCACTCTATCTTCCTTCATTGACTATCTCTTTTGCAGCTAATTGAACCAACTAATAATGCTTCAAGAGACAGCATGAAAGTGAATAGAGTACTGGTCTTACAACCGGGAGGACCTGGTTTCAAGTTCTGCCTCTGACACATACAGACCTTGCTAACCTGAGGACATCACCTTATCCCTTACTGTCCTAGGAAATATTAAAAGACGAAGTTGTAGAGAAAGTACTGACCTGAATAGCAAAAGGGAGTTTCTCTGCTAAGAATTCCTTAGAGGGATGAAATCACAGATCTCGTTCTCATCCCTATGAATACTTAATTTTTTTAGGAGTCCTAAGATGTGCCTAGTATCAGAGCACTTAGGTCTCTCCCTGAGCTTTTCTTTCCTTAGGCAGATGAAGAATTACTCATTTCTTCACACTTTCGAGACCACATCATTCTCCCCTGCAACCACAAGAACAAAGGACTTACAAACAGATAGATATCTGACAGTGTATATCTCTTGCAACTCAAAATGCCTCTATTGGAAGTTAGGGCATTCCTTTCTGTATTTATATCACGGACAACTTTCTTTCTGGCTTATTTATTTAAAAAAGAAAAAAGATTTATCGATGCTTTTTGTGGTTGTTGCTGGCATTTCGTAATGAATCATCACCCTTCCCCCAATAGAAAAAAGCTCCCCTGTACCAAAGTGCAGTGAAACCAAACAAATCACCATGACGACCGCCATTGACTATATTTCAATTATTTGGCACCTATGTAGTTCACCACCTCTGAGAGGAGGGAGACACACTTCCTGGTTCACTTCTACCAGCTTTCATGATATTTTTCTTGCATCCAAGTTGTAATCCCTAATTTCTAACTATGTTGCTAGGTTTTGCTTCTCTAAATGACTTAAGTCATTGTTCTTATTTTTAATTCTATTACATACATATTTTCCTCATTGTTTCCTTTCCAAGGTCATTCATTCCTTCTTAATTGAACTAATAATCCTTTCCTGTGGAGATATGATTACCCAAAATACCCAGGCTGCTTATGATTCCCTCTTAGTTCTATGTGTGACTTTAGCTCTTTGACAAATTTTCCATATTTCTTACAAAATTGGACTATTAGGTCATCACATGTGAAATTGCCAGAATGTCCAGTATCATTTCCTTTTCGCTAATACAGTTTTCCAATTTATACTCTTATTGAAGTATTCCTTCTTTGTGACAATTCTAATTTCCTTTAGCTGTCCTAATATGTCTGCTAATGTTTTATAAGACTTGTACCTAGTTTATTTCTATTTGACTTGAGTTCAATTCATTTCATTCCAATTTTCAGAGACTCATAGGCTCATAGATGTAGAGCTAAAAGGGAGCAGAGGTCATTCAACACACACCCTGTATTTTTGATGGCACAATGGATAGAGCACTGGGCTAGGGATCAAGAAGGCTCATCTTCTTGAATCTGGTCCCAGACACTTACTAGTTGTGTGATCCTGGGCAAGTCACTTAACTTTGCCTCAGTTTCTCACCTGTAAAGTGAGCTAGAGAAGGAAGTGGTAAACTACTCCAGTATCTTTGCCAAGAAAATCCTAAATGGAGTCACAAAGAGTTGAACACGATTCAACAGCTGTATTTTTTAGTTGCGGGGACTGAGGTTCAGAAAAGTTAAGTGATTTGCCCATAGTCACATAGATAGTGTCAGAAACTGGGTTGAAGCTCTTTATAGTCCCTTGCAGATATCAGCACAAAACATGTGCAGTATAAAACCTACATTTATACAGTACAAATGCCAACATCAACTCTTTGAAACAACAGAGGTGATTTCCCTGGCATTGCAAATAACCAACCTCAATGCTACTGAAACTGAAGCAAACAAAGGGCACATTAACATTAATACAAAACATCTACATACAGTAGACATGGCGCTATACAGTGCATCACCTGGGAGGATACTACAGTGACAACATACCTAACTACAAACATGGAACATTTCAAAAGAATAAACATATCCATAGTTCACGACTATCAATCAAAAGCAACAAAGCAACAGTAGGGAGATGCAATAATATCTGTTTAAATACAGCTTAACTACAAGCAGAAGCTTAGGTGCAAAACCAGAGATAGATACTTCTATAGCATTAACATCACACAAAACAGTTGAATGAGCACAGGAACGAATTAAGAAACAAGAATGCAAAAATTCACATGTGCAACAACAAACATTCCAACTATTAAAATACAAATATTGATGCAATTCATAAGCATCACAGCATTGCTGTAGCAATAGTCCATTGGGTTAATATACTGTGCTTAAATAGTATAATAGCACAGCAAAAGATATGAATTTGAAACATGGAAAGTACCAATAACTTCATGTATGAACATGTTACAGCTAATTATACATAGCAGCATTCAGACACTAAGAAATGTACCCTATCAGTAAGTTTAGCAATTGCACTACAGTGAAATGAAGGTAATCCCAGACAGGTGTTTTACATTTAAATGAACAACCAGATACTATATTCCTACAGGGCTGGTCCATTTAGTGAGGCCGTCTCAATTTGTAATATAATACAATAAACATTTAATAAGCCTACTATGTGCTGGGTAGACACTATGGCTCAAAGGGAGGGGTGCCACGTTAGAATCATATCTATCTGCTCCCAAAGTGCTGATTGCTATTTCTTCCTGAGCTTGATATCCAAGATTTAACACCCTTCCCACCAACTGTCACTTCCACAATAAGCACACAGGGAAAATAGAAAATTATTTATCCAAACAGATAAAATAGATCAATAAATTAATAGCAAAATAAAAATCAGAGATTATATACATATGAAAATACATGGCAGACAATGCAGACTAAAGGAGAGGTAACTCAGTGAGAGAAAAAGAGAGGGGGAAAGTCCTAGATCCCACCCAAAAGAAGAAGTCTTTAGTGTGGCAAACTGAGAACAAGGACATGATCCAAGTTCCTCTTGTCTTCTACCCAGAGTCTTCCTGCCTCAATGGCCCTAAAGAGAGATTCTAGAGGCTGGAAGAACCCTCAAAGGGAGACAAAAGACTGGATATCTCTCTTCTCTCCCTTTCAGCAGTTGGGGCATGAATCTCCCTCACTGAAGAGAGAGTCCCATGCTTACAAGTTTTGAAGTTTAGGTTACATTTGTAAAACTCTTTGTAAACCTATTGGAGCTTTATAAATGCTAGCTATTGTTATAATTTCTATTTTATAGATGAAGAAAATGAAGCTGAGCAAGATGTTAAAGTGGATTAGGGGGAGAATATAACTGAGTTCATTTTGTCCCATATTTACTGTCATTATATTTCTTTCCCTTTCTGCATTATTCTTCTTGGACAGGTATTGAAAGTCTCCAGTATTTCTTTAAGATTACAAAAGAAAACACCTAGGACTTGGAACAGTTCAAGAACTCCTTCCCTTCTCTTAATCGTGTCAGATAAAACAATTCCTAGAAGCTGATTAAGAAGGTAGTGTTTTCTTTGGTCTGGTTGTCTGTGAGTTCCTTAAGAATCTTTTTTGCCTTTCTTTGTATTCCCAATGGTTAGCACCTATTTGCTCTATTTGTTACTCAAAGCCCTGCTTAACCTAGCCCCCTCCAAGCTTTCCCATCTTCTAACACCTTATTCCCCAACACCTACTCTCTGATCCAGTGACACTGGTCTCCAGGCTGTTACATGAACATGGCATGCCACCTATTGGCTCCTGACACCTTATCTCCACCTATTGCTTTTCCTGGCTTCCTTTAAGTCCCAAGCAAAATCACATCTACTGGAATCATTTCCGATCCCTTCTTAACTCTAGTGCCTTCTCTCTACTTATTTCCTATATATCCTATACATGACAGGTTTGCACATATTAATTTCTTGTCTCCCCCACCCCATTAGAGTGTGAGATCCTTGAGGTCAGAAACTGTCTTTTGTCTTTTTTTGTAGCCCCAGTGCCTGGCACATACTCAGTATTTAACAAAGTCTAGTTGACTTGAGTGGGTGAGTACAACTTTGAAAAGTTTTAGCATGAATTCCCCTGTGATAATAATTTTCTTTCAGCTAAGGACAAAACACATAGCAACAAAGAGAACTAGAAGCAGAGAGGTAGGGGGAAGCAGGAGGGGACAGTGCAAAGATATCTGCTGAGATCAAGACAAACACAAGATATTGATTTAACAGAGCCCCTTAGTTTTTCTATAAACTATCGGCTGGTAGCACGCCATGTAATTCAATTCAACATTTTTGGTTTTGGAATCAGACCTGTGATTTCATTCCTATTAGAAATTCCTGATAAGGAAACTCACCCTCCCAATGCAGGTCTGCAGCTGTTTTGCAATTTAGTCTTTGGAGAGTTGCCTGGAACTCACTGCTAGTAGCTGTCAGAAATTTATGAAATGCTCTTATGGGTCAGGGCCTGTGTTAAATAATGAGGATATCATGACGAAAAGGAAAGAGTCTTGGCCTTCAAACAGTTTCCCATATATTGGGATAATGTGTGTCAAGCTCTTTAAAAACTTCAACATAGGTATCTTTCTGCCTTTGCATTTTCTTCACATTTTCAGTACCTGCATAGTACCTGCTATAGAGGAAGTGTTGATTGCTTGGCTGTGTGGTGGTGGTGGTGGTATTTGAGATTCACATCTATGTATCTTCACCTTTTTTTATCAACAATAAATAAGCATTTATTAAACACTTATTGTGTTCTTAGCACTGTGCTAAGTGCTGAGGGTACAAAGACAATAATAAAAATACCTACCTTCAAGAAGCTTACATTCAAATGGTGGCGGTAACATGAGCACATGTAGTTATATATTACAGAATATATACAAAATGAAGACAAAGTAGTTGGGGAGGGAGGGCCATAGCACCTGGGGAGTCAAGAAAGGCTTCATGGAGTAGATTGACTCTGGAGCTGAGCCTTCAAGAAAACCAAAGATTTCACATAGTGGAAGGAGCGAGTAATATGTAAGAAGGCTGGAAAGGGTCAGGTTTCAAAGAGCTCCAAAAGTCAAACGGAGGCATATATTTGATCCTAGAGATAATAGGTACTTACTGAAGTTTATTGGAAGGGAGAGGGTCTGTTGGGTAAGAAGTGACATGATCAGACCTGCAGCTGAGGAAAATCATTTTGGTGTGGAGAGGCTTGAGACAGGGAGATCAAGTAAGGAGTTACTGCCCCTAGTCCAAAGGAGAGGGGATGACAGCTTGACTGAGGGTGATGACTGTGTAAAAAGAGAGCAAGGGATTTATAAGAGAGAAGTTGGGAAAACAGAAGCAAGATTTGGTAACTGTGTATGAGGGGTGAATTAAGGCGAAGAGTATAGAATGAAGACTTCCAGTCTGGGTAACTAGAAAGGTACTGGTGTCCCCAATAGTAACTAGGAAGTTTGGAAGATGGGGTGGGGTGGGGGAGATAAATGAGCTCTGTGTTGGACATGTTGAGTCTGAAATGCCTACAGTGTACCCAGTTCAAAATGTCTATGAGGTAGTTCATGGCGTGAGATTGGAGAGAAACAAGGGATGGCCATATGGTCTAAGAATCATATGCATAGAGACAATTAAAGTCATGGAAGCTGATGACAACACCAAATGAGAGTAGGAGAAAGGTAAAGAGGGCCCAGGACAGAATCTGGGGCTATGGCTGCCATTAGTGGGTATAGCATGGCAAAGGGGATTGAGGAGTAGACCAATAGGGGGAAAGCATGAAGAAAGAGGTGTCATAAAAACCCAGAGATGAAAGGGGATCCAGGAGGAGAAAATGGTCATCAGTGTCAAGCTTTAGGGAGGTCAAAAGGAAGGAAGATAGAGAACAGAAATGAGATTTGGCCATTAAGAAATTATTGGTAATTTTCAAGAGAGCATTTTCAGGTGATGTATGAGATTTAAGCCTCAACCCCAGGGGGTTAAGAATGAAAGGGGAAGAAATGGAGACATTTAGTGTTTGAATGAGAAAGAGGCAAGAGAGATGTAGCAGGGATGGTGACATGTAGTAAGGTTGTTTAATGGATGGGGGAGACGAGTATATTTGTGGGAAGCAGGAGAGAAACCAATAAGTAGAGACAAGATAGAAGGTGTGGGGAGTGAGTGCAGGAAATATGCCAAAGGAGGCAGGAAGGGCACATGATCAAGAGCACATGCAGATGGGAATGGCAGTGAGAAGACACCTCTTCAGGAGAGAGTGACATAAAGAGAAAGCGGATGGAGGGGAGAAAGACAAGATAAACTTATAATGGATCCAAATCAAGCCCAGTTTCATGACTTCCTCCAGCTCCATTTAATAGCGTATGAGTAGGAGGAGAGACCAATGTGTGAGAACAATCTAAGGTCAGGGATTGGCAAGGTGTGAGTGGCAATAAGACATGCCTTCAAGGACTCAAGGGTACAGCATAGGGCCAAAGTAAACTGGTTCATTAAGAAACTGGGACTGGATTGGAAAAGGAAGACAAAATAGAGGTAGAGCAGAGGTGATCTCCTGGCAAAGTACTGAGGTGTGTTGAGGTAAAGAACTATGAATCTGGGGTCAGAGAGACACCTGTTCAAGTCCTACCTGGGATATAATACTGGCTTGATGACCCTGGGGAGTTACTGAATATTTTAGTTCCTTCAGGTACTTGTCTAAGACTTTAAATTGCAGAATATTTGCCAGTAGAGTCAGCTAATAGTACAATAGATAGAGTACTTGGTCTGGGGTCAGGAACACCTCAGTTCAAATCCGTTTCTTATTAGCTGTCTGAATCAGGACAAATCCCCTTTGTCTGCCTCAGTTTCCTCAGTTGAAATGGCGATGATACCTAAATCCCAGGGTTGTTGTGTAGATCAAATGGAATACTTTTTGTAAAACACGTAGTGCAGTACCTTGCACACAGTAGGATCTTAATAAAATATTTCTTCCAGGCAGTTTTCAGAAGAAAAAATCAAAGCTATCTATAGTCACATTTTTTTAAATGTTCTAAATCACTGTAGATTAGAGAAATGCAAATTGAAACAACTTGGAGATACCACCTCATACCTATCAGATTGGCTAACATGACAAAAAGAAAATGACAAATGTTGAAGGGAATATAGAAAAATTGAGACACTAATGCATTGTTGGTAGAATTGGGAACTAGTCCAACCATTCTGGAGAATAATTTGGATCTACTCCCAAAAGGCTATAAAACTGCCTACCCTTTGACCCAGAAATACCACTACTAGGTCTATCACAAAGAATACCATAAAGAAATTAAAGGGGAAAGTACCTATTTGTAAATGTAAATTACATATGTAATGTGTACATATATATAATATGTGGTGACAAAGAATTAAAAATTGAGGAGATGCCCATTAATTGGAAAATGACTGAACAAGTTGTGGTAGATGAGTGAGACAGAGTATTTTGTACTATAAGAAATGACAAGCAGGATGCTTTAAAAAAAACTGGGAAAACTTAGATGAACTGATCCAAAGTGAAGTGAGCAGAAACAGGACATTACACATGGTAACAGCTATATTGTACAATGATCAATTATGGAAGACTTAGCTATTCTGCTCAAGACAATTCCAAAGGATCCAGGATGCAAAATACTATCCAGCTTCAGAGAACTAATAAACTTTGAATGCAAACTGAAGCAATTTTTTATTTTATTTTTCTTGGAGTTTTTGTATGTTTTCTTTTGCAACATGACTAATATTGAAGTATGTTTTGCATATCTTCATATAATAAAATTCATATTGCTTGCCTTCTAAGGGAGTTGGGGAGGGACAGGAAGCGGAGAAAGAATTTGGAAGTCAAAATTTTTACAAATAAATTTTTTAAAAATTTACAAGGGAAATCTTTAAAAAAAATAAAAATATTTTTTAAAAAATAAATGCTTCTTCCCTTCATCTTCTCCCCACTTTCCCCTCCCAAGCCGGACTTGATAAAGGCAATTTTCCCACTGAGTCAGTTTGAATTGATGAGGGCAGCTTCATCACTTGGACTTCCCTTTACCAATGAAATTCTAGGTTAGGTTCCCAGAAAAGAGTCCACCAAGAGATAGGTCATAGAAGATAGCTAGGCCAGCCTTGGAAGACCCACGTCTGACATGTGAGAGCTGCATAACCGTTGGCAAATCACTTAGCCCCCAAGCAATTCTCTTTTACTGTAAGTTACAGAGTAAACGACCAATCATCTTCTTAGATAGATGGAGTTTCCTTACTAGGGTGCCCCTTACAACAGAGAAATCATTGATCCAATCCAACAAAAAAAGCAAATGTATATGTGTATTTTTAAATAGCACATCTACACTGTATAGGGAATAACACTTTGCCAAGTCCTTTATCTCATTTGACCCTAACAGCCTAGTGAGATGGGTGATATAGTGATATAGTGAGGTGGGGGATATAGTGAGGTGGGGGATATAGTGAGGTGGGGGATATAGTGAGGTGGGGGACATAGGTATTTTATTATTCCCATTCTACTGAGGTAGAGAGAAAGTGATTTCCTGAGTGGTATACAGATAGTAAGGGAAGGACCAGAAAAATGAACCCAGATCTTTTGACTCCGGATCTAATGCTCTTTAGAGGGAGGGTAGGCTGATTTCTTGTCCATCTCTATTGACTTTATAGGCATGTGTTGCTCTGTCTCTCATAGAACCTAGTACACAGAAGGCACTTAGGAAATCCTCTTTAGAGTTTCATCAGAGAGCCATGCTCCACCCCTTGAGACCACCTCTGGAGAAGCATGACCTACAGGAAAATCCTACACCCTCCCAATATAAAATATATCCCCAGGGTCAGCAATCAGCAAAGGGTAGCCTCAGAAGAGATAAAGGATTTTTTTCTATTGCTGTTTCTCAATACAGGTCAAAATTGCAGTTAAAGGCTTTGCTTGGTGTTCAGTAGGGATGATATCACTTACAAAGTATTGACGTCCTCTCAAGGCCAGCCCAGCATCTGACCTTCATCCCTTACTCATCACTTTGGCCCTTGACTCAGCATGGTCATAATAGGCAGCACTGAAAAAAGCTGCAGAATTACTCAGCCTTGCCTCACCAAGGAGAGAAAAGCTTCCTAGTTTTCACTGCAGCCCTTCTCCAAGGTCTCTTATGTTACACAAAGGATGAAAAGAGTCTCTTTTGCCCAGAAGAGAATCTTTTGTTGAAAAGCTGAGTCCTGCACCATGTGAACCAAGAACAAATACAGAGGATTTTTTTTTTTTTTTTTGCCCCATGTAAATTCATTCATTCAAGGAGCAATAGGGTCTAGAAGGCAGGAGTCTGGCCTTCTGGGTCAGGAAGCCCTTGTTTCCTGTTCCACCTCTGAGTCACCCTAGCTGTATGAACAATGAGGAGTCCCTTAGCTGCTCAGGGTTTCAGTGCAAGTGAGTGACAGATTGCTGTAAGAGAAGGGAAGTTCCACATCGAGACTTACTGATACCAATAAAAGCACAGATTTTAATCCCTTTCTCCTCCCAAAATATCATTCATTCAACAAACATTTCAACATGGTCTAATTTTTTTTAAATAATAATAGCATTTATATAATTCCTACTATATGTCAGGCACTATAAGGACTTTACAAATATTATCTCAGTTAATCCTTAAGACTTAGCAAGGTAGAGACTGTTATAATCTTCATTTTTCAGTTAAGAAAACTGAGGCAAACAGAAGGTCATACAGCTAGTAAGTGTCTGAGGTTGAATTTGAACTCAGATTTTCCCGACTCCAGGTCTAGGAGTTCTATCCAAGGGACCACCTAAATGCCTCAGAATTTTAAAATATCTGTGAAAAATTAAATCCTTGAAAGGCATCTCATCAGCCCTTAATTGTTTTCATTAGCTCAAACATCCTGGCAGCTACTTCTACAATATTTCAAAATATCTGATTCCAGCTGTGTGGGTTACTCCCTCCCTCTCACCCACACAGACCATGGCTCTTTTGATGAGTTTTCTCTTTGTAGGCAATTTCATGAGCTGGAAAGACCAAAGTGTTTCCTGACTTGGTGACAGCTTTCCTAACTGTTGATGACGAGCTTCTCCAAATGCAGCTAGAATGATTCTTGGATACCTGAATGTAGTCTCATTACCACTGTCACATTAAAAGCCCTCCAATTTCACTCTTTTGGCGTGACGTTCAAAAATTCAGGGTTACTAATGCCGTGATAAAATACTGGAGGACTTTAGCAGAAGGCCTTTGCAATTATCCAAACTGGAATTACTCACTGTATGTCTTTTCATAGAAGGGAGAGTTTGATTCTAATATTTTGTATTAAAATTGGTGTTATGTTGTATAGCATGCGAAATTTTATGCTATATACTGAACTTTATACTAAAGTTGACAGTAAAAATAAATACAATCCATCAAAAAACCCACTTATTAAGTACTTATTACATACTAGGCATTGTGCTAAGTGCTAGGGATACAAAGAGAGGCAAGAGAGAGTCTGCCTTCATGGAACTTACAATCTAATCCATAGAAAGAATAATATATGACCAGCAAATTATTCCATCTATAGCGATCCTGGAGTTAGAGATAGAAAGAACATTAAAGATCATCTTGCCTGCCCTCCCCATTTTATTAACACCCAGAAAGGTTAAGTCAGTTGCTCAAGGCCATTGAGTAACAAGGAAAAAATAAATATAAAAGGGGAATTTCAACCCAGGTTTGAAATTCCAAATCTTACTATTAATTATTCTTTTATGATTTAATCAGTGTAAGGAATTCCCAGCATGAAAACTTTGTCCACTAACTCAGATCATCAGCAAATCTGACTTTTAGTCTTAAGAGGGTTATCAAAGGTACGGGGAAATTGAGTGCCTCTATACAATTAGGATGAGGCAGAGCAGGAGATGAGCCCAGATCTTCTCCATTTCAGGGCTGCCCCTATAACCCCTGTGACACATCATCTCTCTGTAGTGAAATACAATTGGAGATTGTAAATTTCCTTCCTTCAGCATGACGTAATATAATGGCCTTGGCCATCACGCAGTCCCTTTACTGCTCATGGTCAATGAGAATTTTGAAGCTATCTGTCAAAGAGAATTATTATATTCCCTTGACATATCAAATTTGAGTCTCCACTTAGTTTGAGCATTTATGGTAAAAAAAACAAAATCGAATTTAGCTATTGTTATTTAGCTATTGCTTATCTTTCTCCCTACCCTCTGACCAAGTCTACCCCTAATTACTTTGATTTAGGAAGAAAATAAGCATATGTTAAATATCTACCATGGGCCAGGCATTGTACTAACTGTACTAAGTGCTTTACAAATATTACCTTAATGGATTCTCATGACAACCCTCTGGGAGGTAGGCGCTATTTTTGCCTTCATTTTACAGATGAGGAAACTAAGGGAAATAGAGGTTACCTGAGTTGTTCAAGATCACACAGCTAGTAAGTACCTGAAACCAGATTTAAACTCAGGTCTTCCTGATTCCATGTCCAGCACTCCACCCCTTGGCTACCTAGCTTTACTTTGAATCTATTTTGCATGTACTTGCCTGTATCTGTATTGTCTCCTACCATGGGAAGTAGAATGTAAGGTCCCTGAAGTTAGGAACTGTTTTTATTTTTGCCTTGGTATCAAAACTCATTACCTGGCATATAGTAGGTACTTAATAAATGCTTCACAAATGGAATAGAATTATGTCAGTTAATTAGGAGATAGTATATTGAGAAAGTTCCCCACATAACAGATATGCTAAAATAGACACAGGTTAACTACCCTCATCAGTAGCCATGTCCAGGATTTTCCTTTCGATCAGGACTTCTCTGTTAACAGCTGTCCTGCTGTTCAGATAACACCACATAAAAGTCATTGTCATCATTCTAAAAAGAAATAACTCAGAAGACCCCCCTCTGCTCATCTCAATCTTCATAGGCTCAGGAAAACAATTATTACCACAAAGAAAAACTGACATTCCCAAAATTCTAATTATATTACATTCATAGCAGAGAACACATTAACATAGCTAATAGCATTCGAAAAATGGTCACTGTTTTCAGGCCCTAGGGGTTAGTTACTGACTTCCTGTAGGGATTATAGACATAAAAATAAAAAACCCAAGTGTCACCAGCACAAACAACATCTGGGACCTCTCTAAGGCCTGGGGAACAGCAGCAGGACATTTTTGGTTTTGAATTTTAGCTTTCACCAAGGAATTATTTACTTCAAAAATAGAGCAACAGCAAAGGCACACAGAAATTTGTGGGTATGCTCTCACCTTTATCACCCTGTCTTGGTCTCTGTAAGACTGGCTTCAGATTTAGCACAGTTTCAACAGTATGTTGATTCCACCCATTTCACAGTCAAATGTGGCATGACTGCCAGATAAATTCTCACCTTAGCTACCCATGGGCTGGGTCACAAATGTCACTCCTAAAGGTCTTTCCTTGCTCTTTGGGACATCAATGCTGGGATCCAGCATTGGATCATGGATCCCGAATCATGGTGACTGTCTCTTCTAACCTTTTGGAACATACAAAGTTAGACCCTGCAGATAAATCTCCCTCTAAAACACAAAAGAATAAATGTTAGAGCAAAATAACAACACCCATTTTCATAGAACCAAATGTTCATCAGAGATGAAAAGCCCCAAGGCTTACGCCCCTTACAGCATTGTGTCTCACCTGATCCCTTCATAGCCTAGCCCCCTCCTACATTTCAAGGATCCTTTTTGTCTTTTAATTAATTTATTTTTGGTTTTCAACATTCACTTTCATTAAATTTTCTTCACCTCCCTCCCTTTCCCTCTCCCCAAAATGGCTTGCAATCTGACATAAGCTCTACATAAACATTCTTGTTAAACATATTTTCACATTAGTCATGTATAGAAGAATTAGAATAATGGAAGAAACCAAGGGAAAGAAAAAAAGAGAGCAAATAGTATGCTTCAATCTGCGTTCAGACTCGATTTTTCTCTCTCTGGTTGTGGATGGCATTTTCTATCATGAATCTTTTGGAATTGTTTTATGTCTAAGAGCAAAGTCTATCACAGTCAGTCATCACAATGTGGCTGTTACAATGTATATAATGTTACAATGTATACAATGTTCTCCTGGTTCTGCTCACTTCACTCACCATTAGTTCATAGAAGTCTTTCACGGTTTTTCTGAGGTCTAGTTGCTCATCACTTCTTTCATATAGATATAGATAAAATATATATGTATGCATGTATGCATGCGTATATAACTTATTTATTTCAGTTTTCAATATTCACTTTCACAAGATTTTGAATTCCAAATTTTCTCCCCATTTCTCCCATCCCCCCACCCCAGGACAGCATGCACCTCAACCACTCCTTTCCCCAATCTGCCCTTCTATCTATCAGCCTCTTTCTCCCATCCCCTCCCCTCTATTTTTCTGCAGAGCAAGGCAGATTTCTATATCCCACTGCCTATATGACTTATTTCCTACTTGCATGCAAAAACAATTTTTAAAATTCATTTTTAAAGCTTTGAGCTCCATATTCTCTCCCTAATCCCTACCCCCATGACCTTCATTGAGAAAGCAAGCATTTCAATATAGGTCATTCATGTATATCCATGAAAAACACTTCCAAAACAGTCATGTTGTGAAAGACTAAACGTGTTTCCCTCTATCCTGTCCTGCCCTCCATTTGACCTTTCCTCTCACAATAGTGTTTGCTCCTGATTACCCCTTCCTCCAATCTGCCATCCCTTCTATTATCCTCCCTCTCCTATTCCCTTCCCCACCAACCTTCCTAAAGGATAAGATAGATTTCCATATTCAATTGAACATGTGTTATTCCCTCCTTAGGCCAAATCCAAGGAGAGTAAGGCTCATTTATTCCCTCTTGCCTCCCCCCTCTACCTCTCCAATGTAAAAGCTTTTTCTTGCCTCTTTTATGTGAGATGATTTACTACATTCTGCCTCTCCCTTTCTCTTTCTCCCAGCACATTCCTTTCAACACTTGATATTATGTTTTAGGTATCCTCCCTTCATATTCAGCTCATACTGTGCCAGATAGACAGGTAGATATAGATATATACATACACACATATATACATACATGCATATCTATACATATGAAGTATACACATACACACTTTCACACATATATGTGTGTGTATGTATACATACATACATACACACACACACACACACACACATATATATATATATTCCCCTCTAACTATCCTAATACTGAGAAAGGTCCCATGAGTTACAAATATCATCTTTCCATGTAGGAATGTAAACAGTTCTACTATAATGAGTCCCTTATTGCTTCTCTTTCCTGTTTACCTTTTCATGATTATCTTGATTCTTGTATTTAAAAGTTAAATTTTCTCTTCAACTCTGGTTTTTTCAACAAGAATGCTTGGAAGCCCTCTATTTCATTGAAACTCCATTTTTTTCCCCTGAAGAATTATACTCAGTTTTCTGGGTAGATGATTCTTGATTTTAATCCTTTCTCCTTTGACCTCTGGAATATTATATTCCAAGCCCTTCAATCCCTTAGTGTAAGCTGCTAAATCCTTCATTAGCCTGATTGTGTTGCCATAATACTTAAATTGTTTCTTCCTGGATGCTTGTAATATTTTCTCCTTGACCTGCGAACTCTGGAATTTAAGTACAATATTCCTAGGAGTTTTCCTTTAGGGACCTCTTTAAGGAGGTGATTGGTGAATCCTTTCTATTTCTCTTTTAAACTTTAGTTCTAGAATATCAGGACAATTTTCCTTGATAATTTCTTGAACGATGATGTGTAGGTTCTTTTTTTTATCATAGTTTTCAGGTAGACCAATAATTTTTAAATTCTTTTCCTGGATCTATTTTCCAGGTCAGTGGTTTTTCCAGTGAGATATTTCACATTATATTCTATTTTTAATTCTTTTGGTTTTGTTTTATAATTTCCTTATTTCTCATAAAGTCATTAGCTTTCATTTGCTCCATTCTATTTTTGAAGGAATTATTTTCTTCAGTAAGCTTTTGAACCTCTTTTTCCATTTGGCCAATTCTGCTTTTTTAAAAACATTCTTCTCAATGGCTTTTTTGGACTTCTTTTGCCATTTGGCTTAGTCTGTTTTTAAAGGTGTTATTTTCTTCAGCATTTCTTTGGTCTGCTTTAGAAAGCTATTGACTTGGTTTTCATGATTTTCTTGCATCATTCTCATTTCTCTTCCCAATTTCTCCTCTACTTCTCTCATTAATTTTCAAAATTCTTTTTGAGTTCTTCCATGGCCTGGAGGTAGGAGTCTTGATCTTGCTGTCTTCCTCCTGTTGTATGCTTTGATCTTCATTGTAAGAAAATAACTTTTTACCAAGAAAGCAGCCTTCTGTAGTCTTATTTTTTCCCCTTTTCAATCATTTTCTCTGCCAATTACTTCACTTTTGAGCTCTGTTAAATGGAGGACATACTGCCCAAGTTTCAGGAGTTTTATGCAGCTATTTTCAGAGATATCTCTAGGGACCTGTAAATTCTCAGTTCCTCCAAAGCGGTATGATCAAAGAAGAGGTGTTACTCCTCTCCTGACCTGCATTCATGTCTGTGAGCAACCACAACATGCTTTTCTACCCTGGAACTGAAAGTAGGATTCTTTCTGCACAGCTGCTACAGTTCTGCCATACCAGCTCTCCTCCTCACCCCAGGACCACCGCCTAGGACTGTGACACAGATCAGCCACTTGATTCTCCCACCATCTGTAGTCTGAAAGCTCCTTAAGCAACTACTGTTGCAGCAGAGGTTGACACCACCCTGGGGCTGGGAGTGGATCATTTTCCTCTCTCACCAGGTGAGAGAGCTTTCCCACTGATCTTTGGCATTTGGGTTGAGAAATCTGGAAAAAGCTACAGTTGCCAGTGATTCAGCACCTTGAGGCCTGCTTCAGTCCTGTCTGTGCCAGCCTGGCCCACACTTGGCTCTACTCCAAGTACAGTACAATAGGCCCTTCCTGTCAGCCTTCCAGATTGTCTTGGGCTGGAAATCTGTTTCACTCTGTCATTTCGTGGCTTCTGCTGCTTTAGAACTTGTTTATAGTTTTATAGTTTATAGTTTTTTTACAGGTATTTTGAGAGGTTTGAGGGGAGAGCTCAGGCAGGTCCCTGGTTCTACTCTGCCATCTTGGCTTTGTGCCCCCTTCCCACATTCTTGCACTTTACTCCCCAACACATACTCTTTGATTCAGTGATACTGGCCTTCTGGCTGTTCCAAGAACAAGACACTCCAACTCTCATCTCCAGGTATTCTCTCTGGCTGTTCCCTATCTCTGAGGTGCTCTACCTCCTCTGCTCTGACTACTAATCTCTCTGGCTTCCTGTCAGACCCAATTAAAATCCTGGAAGTCTTCCCCAACCTTTCTAAATTCTAGTGTCTGCTCTTTTTAAATTATTTCCTATCTATCCTGTAACTTTCTGTGTGTGTATGTGCATGTATGTGTATATATATGTATATGTATATATGTATATGTATATATATACATATATATGTGTGTGTATGTATATATATATGTGTATATGTGTGTGTGTGTGTGTGTGTGTGTGTATAATTCATATTGTCTCCTCCATTAGATTGCTAGCTCCTTGAAGGCAGCGACTGTCTTTTGTCTATTTTTGCATCCCCACAGCTTAGCACATTGCCTTGCACATAGTAGACACTTAATAAAGTTTTATTGCTTGATTGATTATTGTCATCATAAAGGTCCAAATAAGAGAAGTCAGCTGAAGAACCCAATGAGACATTACCCACAGCTAGATGAAATGGTGGATGAGAGCTCTGGCTCTTGCCTTTGGAGGAGCTTTTATAGTTTCTTGGGCTTTAACATTATTTCAGGATGATGAAAAGGCATAGAGTTTTCCCACAATTAAATCACTTGTCTCTCTAGCTAGATCGGAGTTCAAATTCTGCATCTAACCCACGCTAGCTATGTGATCCTGGCCATGTCACTTAATCTATCTTAACCTCAGTTTCCTCATCTATAAAATGAGGATTATAATAGCAGCTTCCTCACAGGGCTCTTGAAAGAATTAAATTAAATAACTTATATACAGTGCTTTACAAACAACTGATGGAAACTCGATTAGTAGGGAGAGATCAAAGAAGCTTATTTTCTCTCCCTTTGACTCACTCCCCATTCCATGAAAGCATTTCCATGAGCTTGGATAAATAAAGGAGATTTTAAGGAAATACAGGTTACTTTTTTTTAATGTCAGGGAAAAAAAACTAATTAACCCTTCTCTGTTTTGGATTAAAGAGATATATCCGAACATGGTTATTCAGGGCTAAAGACATCCAGAGACTGAACTCTGAATAGAAAGGTGTATCAGTAAGCATGCCAACATACCTGGGGTGAGGGTGGGGGGAGGGGGTAGGGTGGGGGGAGGGGGTAGCGTGGAGGCTACTATCACAGGTTCTTAGATTTGCATTCATAAAAGGAAAGGCAACTTTTGAGGGGTTAACAATCACTCTAATCAAGCACATGTATCATTCCTTTAACCAAGCATATATATCATTCACCTATTTCTGGGGAGTCAGCACCCTGAACTTCAAAGAAAATATAGAAAAATCAAAAGACATGGCTTCCTCTGCCTGAATTCAACATATAGTTAGACCCCAACTATCTGACCATAGTCATCAGAGAAGGAAGTACAAGATGTGGGTTTTCAAAACTGGAAGGAGGTGTTCCTTTAGTAGCTTCCCAGAGTCCAGTCCTCATCTGGCCAAACACTTCCAGTCAGTACGCCTCAAAGTAATCAACAGACATGGCTTTCTATTCCTGACCATAATTCAACATTCAGGTACAGCTATCTGACCATAATTACCAAAAAGGGAAGCACAACATCTGGGTTCTCAAAACGGGAGGGGGAGGTGGAAGGAGAAGAGGGGGAGTCCCTCCTTAGCGGCTTCCTACAGTCCTTATCTGGCACTCAAACCTTATCACAAAGATAAGCCCCAAAGTAAAACTTCACCCTCAGAGCATTTATACACTTTTTAGAGCCAGAGGGTATAACCCTTTGACCCAGTGCCTCAATAGAAAAAACAAAAGGTAGGTGGGACCCTCCTACAAAACAACTCCCCTAATCCAGCTTCCCACAAAGAGTGGGTTCATCAATGAGTGGGAAAGACCTTCCCCAATCACATTATTCAATCAGAGGCAATTTTAGTAAAACAAAAACAGCAAAAGATTCTATTTTACTTGCCATTACAAAAGGAAAGAATAGCAGTGATAGTGACCGGAGTAAAACCTATAAAGGAAAGAATCCTAATGAGCCATGAATTGAATTCCTGCTAAAATCAGAGGTTAAGATGCTAACCCCACGTTAGAAAAGCAAGCTTAAACGGGACACAGCCTTTCCTATTTTAATGCGGTACAACTTCACATACATAATTCCACATCCAAATGTGATTAGTAGATCATAGATTTAGAACTGAAAGGAATTTTAGAATCCATCTAGTCCAGAGTCCTGAAGAAGCTAAATGATTTACCCAAGGCCAAAGGAAAGTAGGAGAGTTGGGATTCAAACTCAGGTCTTCTCGATTCTAATCAACCGCTCTTTCCACTGTGCCACACCATTAGGTAGAATCCCATAGCTAGAGAAATGAAGGCAAATGCTATATTGAGAAAGAAAATTGAATTTAGAATCAAAGAAATTGATTTTTAAATCCTGATTCTACTACTTACTATCTGTGTGAACCTGAGAAACTCACTTCACATTCTTTGTCCTCAGTTTCATCATCAATAAAATGAGATTGGACTGGATAAATGCTAAGGTGCCCTCTAAATGTGAAATGTATGAGAAACCTCAGGTTAATAATAATGAGAGAATAAAATGGGTCTTTGGAGACTCCTTCATCCTCTCATAATCATTTTTTTTGGTTACATTTCAATGCCTGAATTAATGAAGCCTCAAAAACAGGAAGTAGCCTCATGACTAAACTAAGCCCTAAACAATTCTTTGATTGTAATAGTAGCATTTATATAGTACTATAAGGCTTCCAAAATGCTTTACAAATATTATTTTATATTAGCCTTGCCACAATCCTAGGAGATGAATGTCATTGTTATTCTGCAATTAGATCACTTGTCTCTCTGGCCAGTTTGCCATCCCTGGACAAAGAAGGGAAAGGGACTCTCCACTAGAAAAACCTTCATTGGATCCCAGAGCTTGCCATCAACTCACTGAGGAACTAGATCATCAATGTCTTCTTCTTTGGGGGAGAGAAGCAGGTAAAACTGTTGTGGTTTCATGAGAACTTCCATCCCATAGAAGAAAATTTTAAAAATAGTGGATAAGAAGGACAAAATCACTGGACAACTAAAGCAATAAGCTATACTTTGTTTCTCCATTATGTAAGGTAGATACACCTCACAAAATTTCTTTACGTGAATGATTACAGGTACTATGTCAAATGGTTGGAGTGAATACTTTAGATGAGCAGCCGGGTAGCATTGTCAACAGAACAAGATTCAAGAAGTCAACCGAGACAGGGACAGTAAATAGAGAGGTAATCAAGGATTTAGAATAAGGGAATGTAGAGCAGAACAATTTCACATTAGTACACTGGGGCCAAAATTTCCCTTACTGCTATTTAAGTAGTAAAAACTCATCTATAGTCATATGAAAAAATTCTCTAAATCACAATGGATCAAAGAAATGAAAATTAAAACAACTATGAGGTAGCTACTTACACCTGTCAGATTGACTAATATGACAAAAAAGGAAAATGTTGGATGTTGGAGGAGATGTGGAACTGATCCAATCATTTTGGAGAGTAATTTGGGACTGTGCACAAAGGGCTATAAAACTGTGCGTACTCTTTGATCCAGCAATACCTCTGCTAGGTCTGTATCCCAAAGACATCTCAAAAACTGAAGGACCCTCATGTTCAAAAATATTTATAGAAGCTCTTTTTTTGGTGGCTAAGAATTGGAAATCAAAAGAATGACCATCAATTGGGGACGGGCTAAACAAACTGTAATATCTGATTGTAATGGAATATTGTTGTGTTATGAGAAATGATGAGCAGGATGATTTGAGAAAAATCTAGAAAGACTTACATGAACTGATGCAAAGTGAAGTGAACAGAACCAGGAAAACATTGTACACAGGTACAGCAATACTGTTCCATAAAGAACTGTGAATGACTTAGCTATTCTCAGGAATACAATGATCCAAGAAAATTCCAACAGACTAATGATGAAGACTGAAAACAGTCTGACGTGTTATTTTTCACTTCCTTTCATTTTTTCTTCTATTTGAATTTTCTTGCATAAAATGACTACTATCAAAATGTTTCTACATAATTGGATATTGTATAACCTATATCTGATTGCTTACCATCTCAGGAAGCAGGGAGAGGAGGAAGGAGGCAGGGATAGAATTTGAAACACAAAGCTTTAAATTAAAAAATTTTTAAAAATATAAAAGACGTTCAGCCCGTTCTCTTCCAAAGCAACACTGCTGTTTCATGACAAGCTCTGAGAGATTCTGTCAGCCCCAGCCTGTCTTTTTTGTTAGAAACAGAGAAACTGAAGGATATTAGGCTTAACCTCTCCTTTTCTTTTCAGTTTGCCAGCCATCATTCTCCAGTTATCAATACTTCCCTACCATGTTGCTATCAGCCACATAATTATCAACCTAAGGAAGTAAAGGAAAGAAGCACATCTGAAGAGCCAGCACAACTCCTTCACTGGATGTAGCCATACTTCTTGTAATCAAGCTTTAGCTTCCTAATATCTCCACCCACACATAGATAACTACACAGTCAATATTTCAGTCTCCCTATTGCTTTGTATTAAGTTTTCCACCATCTTTTGATCTTCCTTCCCCCAAGCTAGGCCTGTGACATCTCATATCTCTGCTGTGTTGTGGCTTATAAAATCAGGGAGGGGATTTGGTTGATTTTCAGCCACTTAACTGAGACCCAAAGATGTTGCCTCCCCAAGAATATTTGTTGCTGTCCAGTCATTCAGGCGTGTCCAACACTTTGTAACCCCATGGACCATACTAGCCATGGGATTTTCTTGGCAAAGATACTAGAGTGGTTTGTCATTTCCTTCTCCAGTGGATTAAGGCAAATAGAGGTTAAGTGACTTGCCCTGGGTCACACAGCTAGTAAGGACTGAGATCAGATTTGAACTCAGGTCTTTCTGACTCCAGGCTCAGAACTCTATCTACTGAACCCATCTCGCTGTTCCTCCCAGGAACATTTGGAGTAACCAAAACTCTTCCTGAAAGAATGTTGTCAGAGGAATGCCACAAGCCACAGTAGAAAGATCACTGGCTTTGAGGTAAGAGGAAAGGTTGTGGGTAGGGTGAGAAGTTGAGAGAGAGAGAGATTTCCAGTTCAACAATTCACTCATTTCCAAACTTCCCCACTTCTGTTCAAAGTTCCTTCAGTCTCCTAGTTTTGTCATCCTCAGCTCCCTGCTGTCTCTCATTTCACATATAAATCAGTTTCCAGATTTTGCTGTTCCTGCTTCTACAACACCTCTTGCTGTAGAATCTCTTCTGACTCTTCACATAGCTATTACCTAATTTCAGGCTTTTGTCACCTCTCAAACAGTCTGTGACAATAACCTAATTGGTCTCTCTGCCTCAAATATCTACCCACTCCCACTCCAAACCATTCTTCCCATTAAACTGTCATAGGTTATTTTCCTTCAGAAAAATCAGATCTTATTATTTCATTCCCTCACTTCATAAATTCGAGTGGTTCCCTATCGCATTTAGGATAAAAAAAATTATACTTATCTGTTTAGTTTTTAAAGACACGCACAACCTAGACCCAACCTATCTTTCCAGCTTCCTGAACCTTATCCCATTCCATTCCCCTGACACTCAATGACTCAGCCTTCTCTATGTTCCTCAGGGACAGCCCTCCATCTTTCACCTCCATGCCTTTGGGTGAGCAGTGTCCCATATCTGCAATGTACTCTTTCCTCACTGCTGCCTCAGAGAATCTCTCTCCTTCAAGTTAAAACTCAGGTACCACCCTTACATGAAGCCTTTCCTGATAACTCCAACTGCTAGCATCTTGTCTACTAATTTCATATATATATATACACACACATACATATGCATATATACACACATGTGTGTATATACATATGTGTGTATCCATATGTACATATATATATACATGTATGTGTATATACATATATAAATTTATTTTGCATTTACATTTATTCTCTTTATATACATTCTGTATATACTCTTTGTGTTCCTGGAAAGATTGTAAGTTCCTTGAGAGTAGGAATTGATTCCTTCTTTGTGTAAGATGTCCAGAGTTTAGCATAACACTTGACACATAGTATATGCTCAATAAATGCTTGCTGACTGATACATTTGCTCACTCAGGTCACTCTACCTCTGATTTCTAATTCATACCATCCACAATTATTCTTGTTACCCTTCAGAAACTAGTCATCCATTGGGAAATATATTTGATTTCTGGGCACTATAGTTACTGAGAAAGCTGTTGTGGTGTATAGGTGAGAATTTCTCATAGCTACTTGAAAAAGGAGGTTTAGTGCCCTCTTAGGTTCCCTGTATTTACACCTATTACATGTTAAGCCCTGTGAAATATGTTCACTTCAAGTGCCCTAGTAGACTGATTAATGTTAAGGAAGTACCTAATTTATCCCAGACCAAGAGATTTAAAGATTGTTCTCAGTATCTTGAATTTCTGCACACAAAAAAATCCCTCTAAAATTGATACTTGAAAATAATTATACTGAGGCTCATAGCCAGCTCTCATTACAAGTTCAAAAAGATGAATGTTTTGCAAGGTTAGCCTCTTGATTGACAGTCTCCCTAACTCCTCAGTACACAAGAGCTGATTCTTCAGAAACAAGGAACTTGGCACTGATAGCACATCCTGAGGTTGTTTCTCTGTCAAAGTCATTCAAACCAAGACTTCCCGGAATCAGACTTGCCATGCTAATCGCTATGTGAGTTGATTCATTTCTGGATCTGCCCTGGCCCGGCTTTTTCTGGAGAAGGTCAAAAGTTGCTGACCTCTCCTGAATCAATATCAACTGAAATGGTGGACTACTGAGAATAGGAATTACCAGAAACTTTATCATGAGGGCATGAGTCTGGTTTTATGATAAAATTGTGCAATTTAACAACTGTGTGAAAGGAAAGAGCTGTCAGACATGAGGTCTTGGAGAAGTACTTAAGCAACTTCAGGAAGTGTGTGCTTATGGTTCTTGAGAAAAAAATGCATCTTTTGCTCTTGGGTTCTGTAGTAAATTGTTTTCATCTGTGGTTATACCTTACTGTTCCATAAAATTTTAAAATAGCAGGTCATAGAGAATTCCATTGGAGAAAATTCCACTGGGGAAAATACATTATTATTTATTACTTATTAATATTGTTTAAACCTAGCTTTATATGGTTAGAAATACTCCAACCCTAGGTTCACTGTAAATCATGCTGGCCTTAGAGATTTTCCAAGGATGCTGGAGATCACCACGAAGAATGCTTAGACCCCATCCAGTTCTCATTTTGGGTTCACCCAGGATTTAGTTCCATCCAATAGCTTGTCTTTTCGCTTTACGCAAGTTTTAGTGACTATTTATGCTTACCTGATGATGTACATCTCAAGAAAACTGCTTATGTGCAACCGTGTGGTGCAGAGGAAAGCTCTAGAATCTAGCTTTAAATCCTTTCTCTCACTTGTTACCTGTGTGATCTTGTGCAAGTTCCTACACTAAGTCCTGGTGGTACAAATACAAGCAAAAAGAAAAGCAGCCCCGGCCTTCGAGGAGTCCGCATTCTGAGGGGGAAGACAGCAAAGAGAATTAAAAAGAGGGTGGGTGGGGGAGGGGCTGGTTGAGAAGTGAAGGAATGTGCTGGAACCAACTCTAACCAAGATAACTGGTTGTTAAATTTTCTGTGTATTTATACCTCAGCAATCACTGCAAATCTGGGCTTGCCTTATCGTTTTGTTGATTGTCCAGACTTAAGCAAGTATTCATAATTATGAATAATGCATATTACTTAAAAGCATCTATACCTTTTTTAAAGAGCCTATTTGTTAAATACGTACCATTACATTTATTTATCAATTTGACTAGTTAATGCCAATAAGCCAGAATGAATCAGAAACACATTTTATTACATACCAGTAGCTGGGGAATGCACCATTCACAATTCAACAAGCAATATTTATAAATTATATGAGAAAAAGAAAAAGAAAGATAGCTTTTCATCAAAGTGCAAGTGAACATAACCTAAAATAAATAGTAAAATACTCATTGAAGGAAAATGTATATCATTTGGCACAGGAGATAGATAAGGGAGTTATCTTCTTAATATAACTAGTTTCACTAAATCAAAGAGAACCGCTTATCAGGACAGACAAGTGAGGAGGATATTGCCAGAACTCTGAAATTCTCCACCTTCAGCAGCTGTCTTTTTGTACCAATAAAAGAAGAAAAAGACACTGACGACTACGTGGTGCAGCTGATCTTGCAGTTCATGAGAAGTCATGTACAGCAAAATGCTGACACAAACCAAGAGGAAGTCTGTTATGTGCTTCTCCAAAATTCATCTGAGATACCAGTATATCTGTTTTGTTCTATAAATACTGTATGAGCTCAGCAGGAGCACGATAGAAGGCTCAAGAAATGAAGTCAACTGTGGTCTAGAGGGTAACTGTAGACCATTAATACTAATAACTGGCATTTATACTGCACTTTAAAAGTTACAAAATGCCATTAACTCATTTGAGTCTTGAGGAGAAGAGGTATAATGGTGAAGTCCAGAGTATGAAAGATGGACTGATCTGGGCCTTTCCTGATCCTGGACAAATTCATCAGTTGGAGAAGAGAGCTACAGAAACAGAGAGAAGAGGCGGCTGAAGCATGAATGAAGCAAAGTAGACTGAATGCTTGTCTAACTGAAGGTGATGGATTGTATCCAGCTCTACTCACTCTCTTGATCTCCAATAGTTTGCAGGACATCTCAATCTGGCTACCCCCCATACTTCAAAAATGTCCAAATCTGAACGTATAATCTTTCCCCTCTTTCTAACTTTCCTCTCAGTACTTACAGAACCCCATCCTCCTATACTCTGAAGCTAGATACTTCAGTCATCTTTGATTCTTCCCCCTCCTTCATCCCTTACATAAAATCGTTTGTCATTTCCTATGAATTCTGTGTCCCAGGAATCTCTCACATCTTTCCCCTTCTCTACAACACTGACAATACGCTAGCCTAGTCCAGTCTTTCATAAACTCTCATCTAGAAAGAGACTCCAAAGTGTTACTGAACCAGATTAAAATGCAATAATAAATGCAAAATAAATAAATAAAAATTCTATTGTTGCTGTTTACTCATCTCAGTTGTGTTTAACTCTTTGTGAACCCGTTTGGGTTTTTCTTAACAAAAGTACAGAACTAGGCCACCGTTTCCTTCTCCAACTCATTTTACAGATGAGGACACTGAAACAAACAAGGTCAAGTGACTTGCCCAAAGTCATAAAGTCAGTAAGTATCTGAGGCCATATTTGAACTCAGGTCCTCCTGAATCCAGGTCCATTACTCTCTCCACTGAACCACACAGCTGCCCCAAAAATTCAATAAAACATTAATAATATTAATTTGCAGTTTTCTAATTCAATAATGTACCTCTTTCTATGAGTTTGACACCACTGATCTAGACCATTGTAATAGCATCCTACTTTGTGCTCCTTATCCTTCCTATCTCTCCCTTTTCCCATCAGTAATCCACAGAGCTGCCAGAATTGTCTTCCTAAGGAAAAAATCTAACTATGTCACTCTGCTGCCCCCAAACCTTTAGTGGCTGCCTATTTCCAATAGGATAAACTACAAACCCCTTAACCTAGCATTTAAGACCTTCCATAATCTAGATCCCAACCTGCCTTTATTTCATATTACTCTCTATCAGGTACTCCATGTCCCAGTTAAACTGGAACTCTGCTTTTCCTAAGCCTGACAAGCTGTCTCCTACTTCGGTGTGTGTGTTGGTCATCAGACCTGAAATACATCACCTTTACCATTCAAAAACACCCTTTTTCTTTAAGTCTCAACTCAGGTACATGTACAACTTCCAGCTGAAAGTGATCTCTAACTCTTCAAATTTTCATAGATGACTTTGTCTGGATCTCTCCAGTGAACCCAACAAAGGATATAATCAGGCAGTTTTCAAAAGAAGAAGTGAAAGTTAACTACAGTCATAAGAAAAAATGCTCTAAATCACTCTAGGTTAGAGAAATGCAAATTAAAACAACTCTGAGGTACCACTTCACACCTATCAAAAATGACAGAGTCTAAAGAGGATGAGGGAAAACAGATACACTAATAAAGTTTTGGTGGAGTTGTGAACTGGTCCAACCATCCTGGAGAACAACTTAGAACTACGCTCAACAGGCTACAATTCTATGCATTCCCTTTGACCCATCAATACCACCACTAGGTCTGTATCCCAAAAAGATCAAAGGAAAAGGAAAAGCACATATATGTACAAAATGATTGACATCAGCTCTTTTTGTGGTGGCAAAGAATTGGAAGTTGAAGGGATGCCCATAAATTGGGGAACAGCTGAATAAGATGTGGCATATGATTGTGATAGATACTATTGTGCTATAAGAAATTAGGTCAGGGACAGTTCCTTAAAAAAGTATCAAGTATACATCAACTTATGCAAAGTGAATTGAGAAGAACTAAAAGATCATTGTACATAATAACATCAATGTTGAAATGATGACCAACTGTGAAAGACTTGGCTATTCTGATCAATACAATGATCCAAGACAATTCCAAAGGACTCATGATGAAAAAAAAAATGTTCTCTACCTCCAGAGACAGAACTGATGAACTCTGAGTGTAAATTGAAGTATAATTCACTTTATTTTTTTTCTCTTGTTTTTGTGATATGGAAATGTCTTACATGATTTCATATATCATTTTGCATGCCTTCTCAGTAGGTGAGGGAGGGATAGGAAAGAGTTAGAGAATTTGAAACTTGATTAAAAAAGAATGCTAAGAATAAATTTTAATTTTTTTTTAATTTTTAAAAAGTCTTCCTGACTCCAGGCCTGGTGCTCTATCCACTGAGCCACCCAGCTACCTCAGAGTCAGTACTTGAACTCAAGTCTTCCAGACTCTGAGGTGAGTTCTCTATTCGCTATACTGTGTTCTCTTTTTCAGCCTTATGGATAATTGGTATCCTCTAAAATGGATGTTTCTAATGACAGCTCTGTGATAGTCTAAGAGTATACACTCACTTCATCAAGGATCCTTTGCCACATGAATTTTATTTGGTGTTTGATAAAACGACTTTGACAAATAGTACACACACACACACACACACACATATACACATTCACATACATATATATATATACACATATACAATTTGTCAGAGTTGATCTATCCAATATATGTGTGCGTGTGTGTGTACTATTTGTCAGTTGATCTATCAAACACCAAACTATAGATAGATAAATGTATATAAGTATAACACATGTATATACATACATATACACGTGTATCATATACATATATGTGTATATACGGACGCGTATATGTGTGTATTATGCATGTGCATGTTTTTTCTAGGGTGGGACTCATCTAGGGACTGAATAATTTACACGTCAGAACAGACTAAGCATAATTATTCATTCTTTTCTACTTCGAAAGACTGCCGGTCACCAGCAAGCAGCACTGAGAGACGGTGCAAATCCTTTGCCCTGAGGGAAATACATCATCTTCAGTCATTAATTTCAACATGGAAACGAAGAATAACATCTACATTTCCTGAGCCCTATCCTACCTATTGCACAGACCCGCTAAGTAAGAAGCTCTCTCACATTAAGCTTTCTCCAAGTTTAGTAAAGCAATCAGACGTCTGCTACATTTTTACAGAATATCCAAAGTGGTGAGGAGGTGGCAGAAAGTGATTTCTTTTTTTATCATCACAAGTAATTTCATCCTAACACAAGCTTCATTCTTCCTCAGTCCTCCTACGTCACTCACCCTTAGCCTAGCCAGACGTTGCTTTACAGAGCCCTTGGCCAGCATTGCTAGGAAATATGAGCAGATGGTTATGGCTTTGAAGAGTCCATGAATCACCTGCTTAGCTAATCTGCTCTTGAATCAAGGTTGAGCAGTGGGCACGGTGATAAAGAAATCTTCAGGATCAGAGGCTGAAGCCAGTATTTTTCCATCCCTGGAAAATCTCTAAGACATCACAAGAAAATGCTTTCTGTTTACCATGTTTTGGTGAATGATCAGTTGAATTTCCATTCAAGTCAAACATTTATTAATTACTGGTGATATAAACATGAACTAAGATATTATCCCTGTCCTCAAAGTGCTTATAACCTAATAAAAGATATAAGATAACATATAAATAATAAATGTGGATTATGATATATTAATGAGAGAACCAAAAGAAAATTACTTAAAGTTTGGCTTTGTCATTCAAGATTTATGCCACCTTGGGCAAATCACTTAGTCTATTTTGGACATGGTTTCTTCATTTGTCAAAAATGAGAGGGTTGGACTACATGGTTCCCAAGATCCCTCCCAGATCTAAATAAAAAGTCATCCTTAGTTCATACAGAAATAATAGCTAGTATTTATATAGTGCTTTACACTTTTAAAAGCATTTTATACATAGTATCTCATTTCTTCCTCAAGGCAATTCTTTGTGGTAAATGTGCTATTATCCTCATTTCAGAGATGAGAGAACTGAGGCTAAGGAAAATTAAGTATCTTACATAGGCTCACACATCTAGCAAAATGACAGAGTAAGGATTTGTAGCCTCTGACTTGAAATAGAACTCTCAGTCAGCTACACACCATGATGTCATTTGCTATGAAAGCATGAGGCATGGACAGAGTTAAACAATTTACAACTGGATTCTCTTGTGTTGTTTTTTTTTTCCTTGAAAGGATTCCATTTGGAGTTTTTGAAGATTCTCTCAACCTGTACAGAGCATAGGAAATATTCCAATGAACCTTGCTAAACAGCGTCTCTCTCTCTCTCTCTCTCTCTCTCTCTCTCTCTCTCTCTCTCTCTCTCTCTCTCTCTCTCTCTCTCTCTCTCTCTCTCTCATTTGTTCTTGTCAAGACTAATCTACTATTATTCAATAATTTAAACCTTCACACAAAAGTGACAAGTCCAATATCTTAGTATTTGTCCATGGGTCTGAAAAAGTTTACATCTTAATGTCAGAGTATTTCCAAGATTTAGCCTATCCAGAAGGAATTCTACCTGAAAAGAAAGTTACTTCTACCAAAGGTAGTCATCCTTGGTGACCTTGTTAATATTTGGGATTGAACATCATGGAATAAAGTACAACTCCTCTCACTGTACAGATGGGGAGACTAAGATCCAGAGATCACATAGACAGTAAATGGCAAAATATAGCGTGAGGAGGTGGTAGGATGTAACAACAATTTTAGAAGAAGGGAATTTATTTGGGATGTTTTAAGGCAGTAGGAAAAGAACCATATTTAAAGAGAGGCTAACTGTTATAGATCAAAAGATATAGGATAAGGGATACATGTAGAAGGACTGATCCTTATATGATTGTAATTGAATACTGTTGTGCTATAAGAAATGATGAGCAGGATGATTTCAGAAAAACCTGGCAAGACTTACATGAACTGATGCAAAGTAAAGTGAGCAGAACCAGGAGAACATTGTACGTAGCAAGAGCAACACTGCACTGTGAACAACTGTGAATGACAGTTCTCAGCAATGCAATGATCCAAGTCAATTACAAGGACTCATGATGAAAAATGCTGTCCATCTCCAGAAAAGCAACCTATAAAGTCTGAATGAGGATCAAAGCACACTACTTTTCACTTTATTTTTGTGAGGATTTTTTTGGTCTGGATTTTCTTTCACAACATGACTAATATAAAATGTTTTGCATGATTGCACATGCACAACCCATATCAAACTGCTTACTATCTCAGGGAGACAGGAGGGTCAGGGGCACCAGAGAATATATAATTCTTTAAATGAATGTTAAAAATTGTTTCTACATGTAACTGGGGAAATTATTCAAAAGAAAAAGAAAAACCCTGTCAGTCCCTAAAATCTCCCTGTCTGTGATATCATGAGGTAGGTGACCAATCAATCATCTGTGCCTAGGTGACAAGCTATCCCTCCCTTGTATGTTCAAATGATCTATAATAAAGGCCAACTGAATTATGCATTACTGTCTTGTCTGTCTCTTTTATGAAAATTTCCTTTAAGTCACCAAACTCTTAGAACTAGCTAGAATAATGTAATAAGTTGAATAACTGATATACAGAGACTAGATACACCACCCTCCCTCTAAATTTAAATAGTCAGGCAGGCAACATGCATTTATTAAACATCTACCATGTAGCAGACACTGTTCTATGCCCTGGGAATACAAGTACAAGGAATGAAAATCTTTACTCTTAAATAGCTTACAAGCTTCTTAGATTTATAAAGAGAAGACACACAAGCACATACTGAATAAACATAAAGAAAATAAAATGACCAAATATAAGATAGTGAAAGAGGGGACCCTAAAAATTAAGGAGATCAGCCTTCATGTAAAAGATGGCACCTGATCTACAACTTGATCTCTTAAAGATTCTATATTTTATAAGGTAATAAGGAGAGAGTGCATTCCAGGAATGGTGAACAGCCAAAGCAAAGGTACAAACATGGGAAATGAAGCATTATTTGTGAAGAACAGAGAGAAAGCCAGTTTGGGTGCACTGCAGACTATGGGGAACAGGGTGAGGGAATGCTTAATGAAGCCAAAAATGTAAGTTGGGGCAAGATTTGGAATGACTTTAAAAGCTTAATAAAGGAATTTATATTTTATTCTAGAAGTAATAAAAAGTCGCTGTAGTTTATGGAATAATGGAATGATTTGGTTAAATCTGTACATAAGGTAAACCATTTTAACAGATTGTGGAGGATGGGTTGAAGCAGGAAGAGATGAGGCAGGGAGGCCAATTATGAGGCTATGTGAGTTTTTGATCTACATCCATAATTGTGTGAGTAAAGAAAAGGAGTCAGGTGGGAAAAATGGCAAGAATTTTCAACTGTTTGGATACGTGGGGCAAGGAAGACTAAAGAGTCAAAGATAGTATCAAGGTTATAAAACTGGGAGACTAGAAGAAGGGTGGCCATTCAACAAAAGCAGAGAAGTTCAAAGAGGTGGTGTGTTTGTGTGCAAAGATCTACTTTCATGAGCTACACTTAGGTTGCGTTGAGTTTGAAAATCTCTGTGGCATCCAGGTTGAAGTACCTAATAGGAAACTGGTGATATAGGACTAGAGCTCAATGGAGAGATTGGGTCAATATATAGATCTTTGAAACATAAATAATGATGATAATTGGGAGTTGATGAGACTGTAGAGAGAAAAGACTAAGGAGTTTAGGATAGAGCTTTGGGGAACCCCCACACTTTGGAAGCATGATCTGGATGATGAACCAGGAAAGGAGACTGAGAAGAAGTTAGATAGAGAGAAAGAGAACCAGGAGAGAATAAAACCAAAAAAAAGCTCAGCATCCAGGAGAAAGGATGGTCAGTAGTGTTAAATACAGCATACAGGTCAAGAAGGAGAATTATTGAAAAAAATTCATAGAATGTATCAATAAAGTGATCATTAACAACTGGAGAGAGCAGTTTCAAGCAAGCGATAAGGTGGGAAGTCAGACTGCAAAGGGTTAAGGAGTGAGAGAAGTGGAAGCAGCAAGTGTAGACAACCTTAGTATCCAGAGATAAAACTGGAAGGAGAAATGTTCTGTAGCAACTCCTTTAAGTTGGAATCTTCTCTCCCCATGGACGAAGATGCAGAGGGAAGACTATATCCAAGTTCCAGGAGGATGTCTTCATACTTGAGGTCTTGATGTATCTTCTCAGTAAATAGCATTTTGTAAAAATTAAGTAATGTTAATTGACTATGAATTATATCAACTGTTGATTGATCAATTAATTAATAATCAAATAATTAGCTAATAATTGATTAACTGACATTAATTATGTTGAGAAGATAGCAATGGATAAATTGATGCTAGGGTACTAAACACTGGTATTGATTATCTTAAGGAGACACTAACCAGATTATCAGTATTAAAGAGAACACATTAGATGGGAGTTTAAGGAGAAGTAACCTTCAAAGTCATAGCCACCGCCTGGTTATCCAACTGGCCAGTGCAATATCTAGTTGGGTGAGTGACCCCTGAGGGACAATGTCACACATGTTATATGTAAACATAGGGTTTCTTAGTCATCTGTTCATTTTACTTCAATACCTAGATGGATTCACAATCTCACCAATGTAGATCTGCCCTCCCATGATGCAGATTGCATCTCGCCTTCAGCAGCCCTTGCCTATGCCTTCCCATATATCCTCTAAGGAGTCTACCAAGTGTGCTAAGGGCCTCCCTCCAGCTAACTTCTCTTTATTCTGCAGATTAATTCATCAAGCCATATCTCTAGTTTTCAACTTTAGTTGAAACTCATTAAGATCATAAAGGTATGTTTGGATTGTTTATCCTAAAAAGCATCCATTTCCCAGAATCTCAGGTTTCTGGAACCTCCTGTAGACCTAGGAAAATTGAGACCCTGTAGTGTTAAGTGACTTAAGTCACACAGCTAGTTAAGTAGGAAAGCTAGAATGACCCAAATCAAGAAATCTTGTTACTCCAAGAACTCTTAATAATTAAGTACTCAGAGAGCTCAGAGGTACTGTCTTAATATTTGTACCACACCCATACTTACCCCTCCACCCCTACCATATGAATAGAGATGAGAAAGGCACCTACATGGTAATACTGGCATTACTATCATGATTGTATCATTCACAGTCACCATTCTAACCTTGTGTATTGGGTTTCCTTGTATACCCCTACTCCACCCATAATGACCTCTTGCAAAGTCAGTCAGTAATCAGTAAACATTTATTAAGGATATTCTAGTGGAGGAGAGAAATGTGTATGTGTATATGCATATATATACATATATATGCATATGTGTTTCAGTGCATACTCATAGTGAAAATGGAAGGTAATCCCCAAGAGAAGGTATGAGGGGGATATGGGAGCCTGGGAAAAGTCTACCTGAAGAAGACTGGATTTCTGCTTAGTCTTGAAAGAATCCTGGGAATACAGAAAGCAGAGATGAGGAGGGAGAATATTTCAGGAATGAGGTGACAGCAAGTTAAAGGCTGAGAATCAGGATGGAGTATCATATTAAAGGAACAGGAAGAAGGCCAATATCACTGGATCATAGATTCCACAGGAAGAAGTTAATTGTAAGAAGAATGGAGAGGTAGGAAGAATCCTGGGTATGAAGAACTTTCCAGAGATTCCTGGAAATTCAGGAATTCAGGAAACATCCCATGCTGCTTCCCTATTGTTCTGGACTCACCGAAATTGGTATATTTAGACAACATGAAACACTTCTAGTCCATTCAACAGTTAACAAAAGAAGATTTACTTAGCCAAAGCAAGGAAAGGATATTCAACAAGGATAGGCACTGACAATCCCTTGATTTGACTGAGCTGAGCAAAGTCTCCATCTCTATCCAGAAGTCAAGCGTCAAAGCTTCTTCCCCTCCTCATGGCTATTTTACATTCAGAATGGTCCATTTGAGCCCTTAGGCCCCAGTGCCAACCAAGTCTCTAAAAATATTTCCATGCCTTAGAAGAAAAAGCCAGCCTAACATGCACTGGAAGTAGGATTAGTATATTACTCCTTCGACAACTATGTAATCCAAAATTTGACCAGATTCCTTCCTGATCAGGGCTCTGCAATCTTGATACTGCTGTAGAGAGAAGCATTAGGATGCATCGCACAAACCAATCCTCTGCCAAAAACTCATATTTGTACTGCGTCAGCATGCCCACAAAGACAACACTAGCCTTAAAAGGTCTTACACAAACCACTGGTGCTCTAAGCTTGCCACAATCCTTCACATACATCTCCAACTCACTGACATTTTTGCTTACTGACCCCACGCGTTCTCACAAAGACCCTCTGCTTTACTTGAACCCACTGTCTCACTGAACTAAATCTCAGGATTAATTCTGTTCACATGTTGCTGGGTTCCAGGATATTGGTGAAGGTATGAATTAAGCCCCTACACACACACACACACACACACACACACACACACATACACACACACGCTCAGAAAGCTGTAGTACAAACCTCTGGTTAACTTCACTTCCAGTTGGATTGATCTGGGACTAATCTATAGAACCTTTGGGATGCTTTTAGCATTTGTTAAGACTTTGGCAGAGTCTGAGACCCCAGGGAAGCTCCTAGACAACTACTTTCTATCTACGTGCTGGAGCTCTCTTTTTTTTCATCCTCAGGACTATTTTTAAGTAGTCTGGGTGCTTTTAAGTACCTGGTGGTATTGAAACTTGTTTTTAGTAGGATTGTTTGTTTGAGCCCTTGAGCTGTGAGTAATACATCACACCAGAAGCAGAGAAGGAACCCAGACATTTGGTGACCAGGATGGCCTCTCTTAGAAAAAGCTGCAGAGGGTGATGGTGTAATGGTTGCCTGGTACTCAAGTTAGCAGCCCAGGCAGAGATGACATCAGTCACATTTGGACAAAAACAGCAGTAACGGCAAAATCATGGAGAAAGCGCTAAACACCGCAGGAAATATCCTTTCACTCACTCATATTTTCTCCCATATCTCATAAAAATAGTTCCAATGTCTCTTAAATAGATCTGCAGAACCAGAGCAGCGATATCCCAGCATAGCCTCTAGAATATAGATATACCCATTTTTTAACCTAGACTATTCAATATTTTAAGATTAGTTTTGAATCCACCCAACTGACCTATTGTCTGGCCCACATCTTCCTGTTTTGTCTGTAGCATACAATGAGAAACTTGATCAAATGTTTTGCTCAAATTCAACTTATATGCCAGGCATTTCCATGCTCTACCAGTCTAGTGCCCACAGTCAAAAAAAAAAAGAAAGGAAAAGAAACGAAGCGATTCCAAGATGACATATTATCAATAAATGCTGGGTTTTCCTTTCTAATTGTTTACAACCATCATTTAAACACATTCCAGGATTTTTCAGTAATCAAAGATAACCTCACCTGCTTACATTGAGAAAACCCTTCTTCTTGCCATTTTCTTTTCTCCAGTCCAGTTGGATATTTAAGATTCTCCACCATTTTCAAAGTTCACTGGCAGTGGTTCAGTAATCACATCTATGGATTCATTTGACAAGTCACTTAACCCCCATTGCCTCAAAAGAAAAGCAAAATATCATGGAGAACAGCAAGGATGTCATGGGACTGCAGAAGGGCAAAGGTCCTCCTGATTTTACTGTTTTTACTTTATCTATTTTTTAAAATTTTATTTTTGACTCAAAAGCCAGAACATAAATACAAATAGAGAAAAGAAAGAAAAATATATCATAAACTTACACATTGGAACTTAAATATAAAATAAAACAGAAAAAAAGCATGCCATGTACATAGCAGAACAAGAGAGGATCGTATACATTGTTACATATTCAAAATATGTAAAAGTAAATTTTCATTTCAAGAAAGCCTGTATGATAAATAATACATGCCGTATTGAGAATTGTCCACCTTTTCTTTGTTTCCTTGTGAGTTTTCTTTTGTTCTGTGCTGTATATTTTTATACTTTCCCTCCCGCCATCCTCCCAGAAGGCTACAATAAAGTTTAGATCCATTTCTCTATAACTATAGATATATACATACACATATACATACATGTATAGTTATACTTTCCCAAACATATTCTACGCCTGATCTTTATTTTTATGTTTGTGCATATCTCTTGTTTACTATTCTTTCTGCCTCTTCTACTTTACTGTAACCCACTACCTTGCCTTCCTATTACTTGCCTGATCCCCTCCAAGGATCCCTCCCCTATCCTCTCATTCCCATAAACCTAAACACCCTTCTATGCCCCACTTTTACCTGTTCCCTAATTCTCCCCTCTAAAGATCTCCCTTGTTCTCTCCTCCCTCCCTATGCCCCTACCATTCTATTTCTTCTGAATTTAAAAGACTTTTATACTCCTCTAGATACATATGTATTGTTCCCTCTTAAACCCATTCCCAGTGAAAGTAGGTTACCTCCTACTAGTCCTCCTCCCCCACCTAATTCCTCTGTATCGATTTTCCTCTTGCACCTCATTTATATAAAATAATTGCTCTTCTTAGCTGTTCCTAAATGGTTTTACTTTTTAAATTCAAATCATACTCAGGTTTACCCCAATCTATTTTATGAGCTACCCAATTATTAATAAGAATCTTGGACATATATTTTACATATATAAAAATAAACAGTCTGTCTCTATGAATCCCTTCTAATCAATCCTTGGTATGTATCTAATATTTCTCTTGGTTCTTGTATGTCAACTTTTCTATTAAGTTCAGGATTTTTTAACAAAGTCTTGAAAGTCTGAGAGTTTATCAAATGTCCATTTTTTTTATTCATAATATACTTAACTTTGCAGGGTACGATATTTTCAGCTACACACCCAGTTCTTTTGTTCTTCAATGTATTGTGTTCCAAGACCTGTGGTCCTTTAATATCTTTGCTGCTAGATCTTGTGTGATTCTAATTGTGACACCATCATATTTAAGTTGTTTTAATCTTGATGCTTTTAATATTTTATCCTTGAGTTGGGGGTTTCAGAATTTGACAGTGATATTCCTATGAATTTTCCTCATAGGATCCCTTTTAAGTGGTGATGAAGGGATTTTTTTTTTCTGTTTCTACTCCCCTCCTTCCCCCACTCCCCCATTCTAATGCTTCAGGACAATTTTCTCTAATTATTTCTTGTATTATTGTATCAAAATTCATTTTTATCATAATTTTCAGTTAATTCAATTATTCTTACATTTTGTCTTCTTCATCCATTCTCTAAATCTGTTGTTTTTCTTATGATATTTCACTTTCTTTTCCATTTTTCCATTATTCATATTTTTATTTAATTATTTCTTGATTTCTTATAATTTCACTGACTTCACTTTCCCCAATTCTAATTTTCAAGGTGTCATTTTCTTCCTTAAGATTCTGGATCTCCTTTTCTAATTGGTTGATTTTCTTTTCATAACCTTGTTATTTTTCTTGTATCATTCTTTTTGTTTTTTAGTTTTTCTTCCATCTCTATCATTTGATTTTTAAAGTTTTGTTTAAGATCTTCTCTGAATTCTTTTTGGGCAAGTGACCATTTAGCATTGCTCTTTGGGGTTTCTTTACTTCAATATCCTCTTCTGAAGATGAACCCCAGTCATCTATATTCCCATAATAACTTTCAATAGTTGGATTCTTTCTCCTTGATATGGGTATGGAAAATGGTTGCTCTTGCCCCAGATCTTCAGTTCTCCCTTCTTTCCTGAAACCAAAGCCAAATCTCCTACCCTCTATCTCCTGTAAAGCCAGGGACTTTCTGCCCCACTGCTTCTGCACTCAGCTGGTTCCTTCTCACCCCAGCTGCTCTTTTCAGCACCAGTTGGGGCTGGCATTCCTTATCAGTAGAAGTTCCCTTTATCTTCCCAGGCTCAAACGCCCAGATCCCCTCACTATCCTGAGCAAAAGTTCCTGTAGCTGGGGCCAGTGCAGCCTCTCAAAACAACGAACTCCAGGACTTGCCATTTATTGTTTAAGCAGCTTGCTGCTTGTTAAAATGGAACCTTATCTGCAGGTGTTTACTCTTCACAGGGACAGAACCTGGTCCTGGGATTTTTCTTCTAATGTTCTCAGATTGTCCCAGGAAGACCCCAGTTGCACCCCATTCTTATTTATCTCCACCCACACTTTGTTCCCCCTAAGGTGCTATTTTAACTCTTTTTTGGGGGGAAATCTTGAGAACTTGGAATTTTCTGACCTATTCTTCTATCTTCCCAGAATCCTCTCCCATCCTGAATTTCAAAAAAAAAAAAAAAAGAATCAAGTCTGCCACCCAGAGGTAAGTGAATCTGACTTTCATTCCTGGCAAAATTCTAGAACACACTATTGAAGAGGTTTGTGTTGGTCTCTGTGTCTCTAGCACTTATCACAGTTCCTGGAAAATACTTGGTGATATTAAATACTTGTTGGTTGACAGAAAGATTGGTTAATGAACATCTAGAAAATGAAAGATTGATTACAAAGAGTTTAAATGACCATGTCCAGGACAGAGCATGCCTTACTAACCTTCTGACAGTGACCAAACTGACAGCCTGAAGAGATGCTAGAGGTATATTTTACCTAGATTTTAACAAAGCATTTAATTGTCTTGAGTGCTATTCTTATGGAAAGCCTATGGGCTGGACAAGTAAATGGACAGGCTTAATAGCAGTTTGATGATACCTTGGTAAGAAGTCTGTAGGAAGAGTGAAGGGAAGGAAATAAGCATTTCTATAGTACTTACTATGTGCCAGGTATTGTGCTAAGCACTTCACAAATGTCATCAAATTTGATCAATATGCTCCAGAGATCTGCTGTTGCCCTTGTGCTATTTTTATCAATGACTTGGATAAAGGCAAAGATGGCATGTTCATCTAATTCACAGACACAAAGTTGGAAGAGATATCTAGCACACAAGATGGTAGAATCAGGATCCAAAATACTCTTGAAATTCTAGAACAATGGGTTGAACCTATCTAGAAGAAATCAACAGGATGTGTTGAGTCTTACACTTAGGGTCAAAAAACCAGTCTCACAAGTCCAAGATAGAGAAGAATGCTTTGAAAGCAGTTGTTCTGAATAAGATCTGGGGTGGAGGAGGGGTTGGAGGACTGAAAATTCAATATGAGTCTATGGAGTGATATGAAAGGCAACAGTAACAGCAGCAGCAACCTAGTGGGGAGGGAGGCGATTTGAGGTTTTCTGTAGAGGAGCTTGTGATGGGGAGACTCCCTCAACCAATTCAGATCAGCAACTGTTCTGCAGCTTAGAAAGCTGTCTGAGAGGACTGGGAGGTTAACAGGGTCATTGTTTCCAAGAATAAGGCAAAACAGTCTTTATGTAACCTGACATGTTCAATCCACACCTAAAGAACGGTGTTCGGTTCAAAGCACCACATTCCAGAGTAGTGAAACCAACCCATCAAATTTAGTATAGAGGTGTCCTGCGTGGCTTGCAGGGAGGTCAAAATAGATACGTGTCTAGAATCTCCTCCCTCTACCCTCCTCTAAAGAGGGGAAGCAGAAGGTTGGGGCTAGAGGGGGTGCAGGGCTAGAATTATATCTGGAGCCTTAAGTATTTAGTCTAAACTTTTCAGGTACAACCCAAATTTGTGATTGATTAGGGGAAAGGAGTACACAAAGCTTTGTAACCAAGGCAAAAACCAGTTCTACAATGAACACATATAGCAAAGAAATTAATTTATCCCAGTCAAGAGCAAAACAGAAATCAGAGAAAGTAGACATATGAGAATATATACCAGACAATACAGAGTGAAAGAACTCTTCCATTGGGAATAAGGTAACAGCTAAATGAAGAGAGAGAGAGGAGAGACATGGAGAGAGGGACAGACAGACAGACAGGCAGAGAAATTCTATGACTCTCTGATTCAGAGAAAAAAAGCTTCATTCTGATATTCCTTAGTAGCCTTAGGCTCTCCAAGTCAGTAATAAACTCTTTAATTTTCACTGCTTCCTCTTGGTTTTACAGTGCAATCACCTTATTACTAGAATATGTGATTTCACTTATTCTCCTTAACCAGCCCTGACCATCGATCTATATTAGCTACTACAAAGCATTTATGTTTATTTAAATATCTGGTCAACATCAATCAGTATGTTCATTTTATATAAAACAATGACTCAAAAAGAGACAAGTCTGATTATAAATTTGCCAGGACCATAGTAAGTTTGCACAGGGTTCCTTGTCAGATATCTTAGTAGCTAAGCTTAGTAGAAGGGGCGATTAAATTAATAATGTTCATTATGAGCAGCTCTTGAAAATGAGCACAGAAGAACACATCCGCCCAGAAAGGGCAGAATAAATGTGAAGAGTGGTGCTTGGAATCAGTTACATCATCAATGATATCTTTGACAATTTCATTTTCTGAGAGAAAAACAACCCACACGGTGCCAATCACAAAACTCAGTTCTTGTGTTTAAGATGAATTTTTGAAAGCCTACTAAAGACTGTTATTCAGTTAAGCGCCTGTGAAAACCAGTCTGATTCTTCCAGTCTTGGAAACGTATTATTTATATTGTACGTTCATAGATGGAGGAACTTGGACACCTAGATAATATTCTCTGGGCTTCAACATAAGCAAAAATAAAACAAAGCAAAAAAGATGAAGTCCATGTCTCTGTGCCCCTAAATTTGAATGTTCTAATATGACAAATCATTACAAATTGAATAAATTTTTATTCCCCTCTTTACTGAATCACGTTCACTATTGATTTTCTTTGCAGTTTACACAGGAACCGAAAGGGTCTTTTGCATCACGTATAGTTTCCAAATAGAGTACAAGTTAGTTATAGAAAATGAAAGGTTACTTGGCTTTAGTGTGTTTTCACATACTGAGCACCCCTGTAGTATCCAAGATATGATCTGCTATGTACCACATTCTCCATTGTTGTAAATAAAGAATGACAAACTCGAGGTCAGGGTCTGATCTATCAGTGCATCTTTGCTGCCAAAAGCAAGGATGGAGATTAATGTACATCTGAGGCGCTGTTCTGTCCTTCTCTCTAATAAATCACTGGAGTTTAGTACAAAATCAGAGCTCATCCGATCTCGTAGTGTTTTCTTTAAATACTTACAATAATACTTAACAGTCCTAGTTGGAGTCTAGGGAAGAGCACTGAATTGTGACCCAGGGAATTGGAGGTTAAATTTCAGGCCTGACATACTTACTGGCTGTGGCACCTCAAGCAAACCAATTAAACTCTCTGAGTTGCCAGGTTTTACACCTGGAAAATGAGGGTGAGATTACCTGTAGAACCTTCCTGTCCCAGTTGTCATAAGAATCAAATGACAGTGTGGATATGAATGGCTATGGAAATGTTTAAACACTAGAGTCAATTTGAAAAACCACTTAATAAGCATCTACTGTATCAGGAACTGGAATTAAGCACCAGGACCACAAAACTTGTCAACAGTTGGTAGGCTGTACTGTATTGAATTTACTTAATAGTAATAAAAATTATAAAGCTTTTCTGGTACAAAGCAAATTACAACCGGGAAAAACTCATTAGAAAGGATGATGAAGAAAATATAAACTGTTCAATTCTAAAGACATGATCAGATATAGAAAGCAATCTCAGGAAGCCTGTGGGTTCCCTTCTAGTATTTTCTTCAATATGAAAACCCTTGAAACCTACAGAAAGCAAGGAAGCAGGCAGATGGGGTGGGAGTTGCTGATGCTGCCTCAATTTCCTTTTGGGGTAGAAATACCATTTGTGGGGTTTTTTCCCATTCTTTTGGATCTTCCCTTCCTTCCCTATCTTCTTCCACAATTTACATATCTTGAAGTAGATTTTTTTTTCTTAAGAATGGAAGTTGGTCACCAAAACATCAAATACAACGTACTCTTTTATGTGTGTATGTCATATTGTATATACATATATGTGTGTATATATATATAAATGTATATACATACACATGTGCACACGCACACTCACACACACACACAAAGGAAACAGGAAAACAAAAGGAAAAAGGAATGAACGAAAACAAAAGGAAGAGGAACTGACTTCCTACTCTAGTCCTAAGCCTTAGAACATGGGCTCTACTACTGTAGCAGCAAACACTCTGACACATATAGGACGGCCTGCTGGCACAGGTTCTTAAATTTGCTTTTCTAAAGGGAAAGTAACTTTTGAGGGATCAACAGTTTTCTTTAATCACATATACCAACAGATAAAATACAAGCAGAGAAATAAAGACCCACAGACAGGGCTTCTGTCTGACCATAAGTAATACATGCATCACAGATCAACAGACAGATCCAACTGTCTGACCCACTTACATAGTTACCAGAGAGAGAAGCACCAACATCTGAGTTTTCAAAGATGGGAGGACTCCTTAATGGATTCCCAGAGTCTCATCTGGCATATGAACCTTCTTCCAAAGAGTAAATCCCCAAAGCAAAACCTCATCTCAGAGAATACATAGACTTTTTGGGGGAGAGGGAGCACAATGGGACTCAGTGCCTCACTGACAATTAATAAAGGTGCAGGCCTTCCTACAAAACAAGTCTCATCTAATCAAACTTCTCTTAATGGGCTCCACCTGAGACCTCTTAATTTTAACTCCCATTAACATCATAACCAGGCAGTTCAAAAACTCTTTTATCTAGCTCTATTCATCAGCCTTGACCATTCCTACTGAGAACCTCAGTGAGGTGAGGAAGAAAAAATGAGGAATGGAATGTGACTCAACCACTCCTACCTCTTCCTTTGGGGCAGCAAGGTGGCTCCAGTGGGAAAAGCATTAAATCTGGAATCAAGAAGACCTGACATAAAATCCTGTCTCAAACACCTACTACCTAGGTCACCCTGGGCAAGTCACTTAAATTCTGTTTGCTTTGGTTTCCTCAACTGTAAAATGGGGATAATGACAGTACTTACTTCCCCAAGTTGTGAAGATCATCTAAGATAATGTTTATAAAGTGCATAAAACAGTCCCTGGCCTATAGGAGCACTTAATAAATATTTATCTCCTTTCTTTCCTCTAGCCAGTGAGAGCAATAGGCTTACTTTATTCTGAAGACAGACCTGAAAAAAACAACCAGGAACAAGCATCATTCTGCTTTAGGAAGTTACCTGATATTAATAAATCGAAATCCTTAGATTTTCTTTCATTTGGATCAAGCCTTTCCCCAGGAAAAAAAAAACTTGACATTTTGGACTGAGGTTCAAACCTCCGTTGTTTATCTCAGAGACCACAAACCATTCACCGCCCCCTTTCTCTTTGCTTCCTCTTAGCAATCATGAATCACACAGCCAAGAACAGCTAGGATTGATCTTATTTTTATCTAGAGCAAGCCTGCATTAAAGTACTATTTAAAACTGCAAGTAACTAATCTCAAGGAATAGGAAAAAGAGGTAACTTTTTAATAAACATGAACCATCAGACAAAAAAGCAGGGAGGAGGAAGAAATGCATAAAAGATCCCTCACCAGTCACCTAAATTCTTAGGAGAGTAAGTTCTCAGCATCATTCCCCATCCTCTGGAAGTAGCTGCCCATCTGTCAGATGCTCCATTGGAACCCTGTTACTCTAAATACTCATCTCTCTCTCTTTCTCTCATCATCATCACCATCTCTATCACCTCTTAGGTAGAGGAGAAGAAAGCATTGTCTCTTTCAAACAACATTTCCCAGAGATTCTGAGAGGCTACTTGCTCTCTCCTCTAGGTGAGAAATTCATCTCCCAAAAACCTGGATACATTTTTCTTGATATCCCATTTTAAAATAAGTAATAAACAAGAGCCCTCTTTAAATAAAATGTTCATCTTGAAAAGATCCCAGAAGAGTCCAGTACCAGTTCAATTGAAGTGAGACTATCTTGTCTAACCCCTCTCATTTTTAAAATTAGGCAATTAAGGCCAAGAGAAATCCAGAGACTTAAACAAGGTAACACAGGCAATAAGAAGCAGAACCAGGGTTGAACATGGCTCTTCTGACTCCATATTGAAGTATCTTCCCATTACACCACATGGATTCTAGATTTAGGCTAAATGAGAAAAAAGGTATATCTCTTAATGTCTATGCTAGTTATGCTGATGAAAGGATTCCTATAAAGGTATGACTTGTGTTTCTGCCCTAATTGAAAACACTTGTGGCTTTAATTGGATACTTTCTCCAACCAGGTTTTTTGACTACAGCCTCTCTCCAGATAAAGCCCCCAGTGAATCAGTCTCCATCATGTACTATCAACCTCTTGGGCGGGAGGTGTTAGTGTTTAAAATACTTTCTATTCCATATGTTTCCTGGAAATGTGTTGCTCCCTTACTGGAATGACAGAGCATTACAAAACCTCATTAAACCAAAACATAAGGGACCTAAAAATAAGCACACTTCCATTCAACTGTTACCAGTTGAGCACATAGCTTTGTGTTCATCATGGCCCTAGGTGCTGAGTAGTACACAAAAGCTTATTTTATGAGTCCTCGAGGACTTTTCAATCCAGATGGGGAAACCAAAGATTATTATCCTAGAGAAATTATAAAGCAAACGATTCAGCATCCAAACTGCGTGTTTGTGTTCAGTCGTGTCCAAAGAGTCATGATTTCAAAGCGGGTTCCCTGAAAGGGATACTGGAGTGGGTTGTCATTTCTTTCTCTGGCTCATTTTACAAATGAGAAACTTAGGCAAACAGGGTTAAGTGACTTGCCTAGAGTCACACAGCTGGTAAGAGTTTGAGGCTGGATCTAAACTCAGGAAGATGAGTCTTCCTGACTTCAGACCCAGTACTCTATCCACTGTGCCACCCAGCTGCCCCTAGCACCCACACTATAAAGTCTAAAATATAAATGCTGTGGGCTTTTGGGAGATTAGAACTGAAAGGAATTGCTGAGAAAAGCTTTATGGAGGATATGGGACTTGAACTGGCTCTCTGAGAAAAAGGGAATTTAGACTATGTAAAATAAAAGAGTGAGGGTATCATTCCAGGAGGAGTAACCATTATGACTAAAGAAACAACAGTGAAATTTAACATGCTGTATTTGGAGAATGCTTAGGGGAGCAGTTGAGATGGAGCAGAATATTCTTTCTGGAAAGGATGAGTACATTAATTTACATAGGTAAGTCAGAGATTGATGGTATAACACCTTGAATTCTAGGGTGAGCAATATTGGTTTTGACCCATAGCCAATTACAATTGCTTATTTATGTAAAGCTTTCTAACATTCTTATTTGGTTTCCAGGACCCAAACATCTTCCCTCTACATCCCATCCTCAGCACAGTTGCCAAAGTGATTTTCCTAAAGCACAGGTCTAAGCATATCACTTCTCTGACCAATAAATTCCAGTGGCTCTACTTCACCTCTTGGGTCACACATGAACTCCTCTGTTTGGCATCAAATACCTTTAACCTAGCACCTGCCTTTCCACTCCGATTATACATAGCATCCTTTCTCACCATAACCAAAGTACCTTTCTTGCCATTTCTCACACATGACACTACTCCCCATATATATTGTCCATACCATGTAGGCCACTAGATGCAAAATGGATGGGGCACTAGGCCCGGAGTCAGGAAGGCTTGAGCTCAAGTCTGACCTCAGACACCTACTGGATGTGTGAAACTGGTTGAGTTGCTTAACTGCTTCCTGCCTCAGTTCCCTCAACTGTTAAATGGAGATAGTAACACTTGCCCTCCAGAGCTGTTGTGAAGATCAGCTAAGATATTTGTAGAACACTTTAACATAGTATCCAGCACAGGAGGAGGTATTTTTTAAAATATTTGCTTCCCTCCTTCATATATATATATATATATATATATATATATATATATATATATATATATATATATATATATATATATATATATATACACACACGTGTGTGTGTGTGTGTTGTCTCCCCCAGTGGATTATAAGGTCTTTAAAAAAATCCTTTTTCTTTTTGTCTTTACCATCTCAATATTAGCAAGTACAGGGCATTTAGTAGACACTTAATAAATGCTTACTGATTAATGAGTTTCAAATAAAACAAAAATTTCTTAAATGCCTGATGTTTTCATTGTGGTTGAGCCATGTTGAGTCATGATAAGTGCGGGAAATAAATGTTTAAAGACTTCAACGAAATCTTAGCAAGTCGGACACAACTGGTAATAGACATAATGTGAGAAATATGTGGGTCTGTGCTTCTAAAAGATAGCAGGGTGAGACGCAGATCCAAATAAATACCAAATTAGAAGGCAAAAATGTAAATGAGAAGGAGCTGCTGCATATGATTATAGCAACTCCCCGTCTTAATCTGGACAATATATATTTTTCATCCACTTTGCTTTTTGGTTCCAGCAATAAATAAGTTGTGTCTGTTGTCTCAGGACCAGCCTAATTAAGTACAGAGAGGTTTATTGCTAGCACATTGGCTACTTACATGTTGATGAATTCTTTGTCCATAGCAACTAAAGAAACAAAGCAAAAGAAGAAATGGCCTCATTAATGAGCAGCTCCCTCCTGCTTCTGGAGAGAGGATGGCATGGTGACTAAAAAGAGAAAGCATACAGAGGCTACTTTGAATCACACTGTGGTAACCATCAATAAATATTAACTTACCTGCTGATGTGCCAAATGCAAATTCTTTGACCAGTAACAAACCAGTAGATCTCCTAGTAGAGGAGATGAACCCAAACAATCTCAGTATTCTCTTTGTAAATGGCACCAGAACGCAAAAGGAAATGCATGGCTCAAGGACTCTCCTTGGAAAGAAGATAAAGAAATTGGAAGATTTCACTTTCTCTTGTGTCCAAAAACAACATGAAATACAATTCCATACAACATTGGATGATCTCATATTACAGTAGTCTATTCTGGACACTCTACATGCCATAACTGAATACCTTAGGGGGATACATCTCCGTCTTATGATTCTCTTGAGTTTTACACTCGATGAATCATCAAAGTAAACTTTGTGGTCACTCTCATCTTTTGTAAAATCTTGTGTTATTTTGCTGTTTCTCCTTCATTCCAGAAAGGACCAGAGGTATTGATGTGAATTGCATGTAAGTGAGGCAGTTACACAAAGTCATCAGCCTCCCTCTCCCCTCCTAAGTCATCAAAGTTCAGTGGCAAGACAAAAGTCAAGACAACTGGTGATGGTCTAGGATGAAGCGGATGACCATGGCATCTTCAACGTCCAAATAAGCTGTAAGCGCTACACAATGGCTGCTTCAACCTATTCATGGCTGTTGGAATAAGTTGTTCTCATCCTCTTATTTTGCTGTGCATGTTTGACAATCTGTTTGATGAGAGCTACTAAAACTACTGGATTTATTTTTACTAACAATATTCTCTCATTCATTTAATGAATTTAAATCATTTGCTATAAAGAGGGAACCCAAAATTTATTAAGCCCCTACTATGTACAAAACACTGTGCCAGGTGCTAGGATAGTATATTCTATATACCTCTAAGTATATATGTATATAAAAACAAGCTCTACTACTAAATCCCACCTCTGGAGGCCTGTGTATTCCCTTCTAGCATTTTTATGAAGAAAATCCTTGTTGAATACAAAGAGCAATAGGAAAATGGGGATGTGGGCTGATGCCAGCTTAGATTGCTATAATTCAATTAGAATGAATTTATTTAAAATATTTACAGAGATATTTTTTCTATTAAGAAATATATTGACCCTTCTGTAAAGAACTAATTTAGTCACTTTGAGATTCTCCACATCTGCCTGCCCTATGTCAGTATGAGGGAGATGGGATGTGATTCCCCACCCTTGGCACAGGATTTAGTCACAGATCATAAGTTTTAGTTCAGTGACAAAGTGTTTAACTAACTGTAAAATTGCAGTCATGTCTTTAGGTGGTACAAACAAATACCTTGAGTGAATCAGGAGCCACTGAGCAGGAAAATGGACATACCTTTGAGGGCCATTAAAAGGCCAAGTTGTTACCTCTGTAGGAGTTCTGGAGTGAACTTGGCATTAACATAGTTGATAATAGGATCAGGATCAAATGAAGAAAGCCTTACCATGAATTCAATAGCAGCCATATTGCCTTTCTTTTAAGAATAAAATCTGCTATAACCTAGAGTCAGAGCCCAGACGTGAGAGGGTGAACCCACTCTGGAACCTAGCAAAGCACCATGCATATGATAGCACTTGTCATTATCTCTATCAAAATGTCACACAGGTCAGATGTCATGTTACTATTCATGATACTATGATACATTCATTCATTCACTTATAAAACTCATTTAAAGTCTAATTGTTCCATGCTAGGTGCTAGAGAAAATACAGAGATATGAAGATACCTTCCCTGATCTCATGAGGCATATAATTGTCACCATCTCTCAAAATTGTCTTATTATCTCCATTTAAATGACCAAAGTCATGATACAGGTCCTCATCATCTCTCCCCTAGACTACTGTGAGAACCTCTTACTCAGTCTAATATATCCCCTCTAGAACCCATCCTCCTCAGAGTTGCCAAAAGAATCTGTTTAAAATAGAGTGACAATGTTACTCTCCTGTAAGAAGCTTGAGTGACTTCTTATTGCATGAAGGATAAAATATTCCTCAGCTTGCCCTTTTTATGTATTCCCAATGCTTGGCACAGTGTCCAGCATATCATATGGCTTAATCAATGGTTAGGTAATAAATTAATGATTTGGTGCTCAAAGCCCTTTACAATCATGACCCAGCCTACCTTCAATGACTGATTTCACTTGACTGCCTCTAAATGTTTTGGCCAAATGAGTCTACTGTATTCCTTGAACTCAACATTACACTGAATTCTTGTAACATAATGTAACATTGCATTACTCAGCCCCTTTCTCCTCACCTTTGCCTCTTAAAATCCTCAGCTTTCTTCAAGGATCACTTGATACGCCACCTTTTCTGAGCTCTTTTCAGATCTCCCTACTTGTTAATATTTAATTCCTTTTCAAATTGGTTGATTTTTTTAATGTATATAAAACTTTTCATTTATCACCAAACCGCAGTGGAACGTGGGCTCCCGGAAGGCAGATATGCTTAGATTGTATACCTTCAGCACCCTTAAAATATTAAGGGCTTAAAAACACTTGATGTCATCATTATGTCATTCTTATCACAAGCATTACCATATGAAATTACTAAATTTCTCGTGAAATGATGTTTCTTGTTGCCTTTGAACATACAATAAAACTCACTCTGCCAACTCTTTTATTTGCTTCCCCAAGAAGAATCTATGAATCATTCCTGTATTCAAGGAAACTTAGTGTTTTCTCATGGTTTCACCTGTACTGTGAATATCGCGAAGTTGATATGATTCTCTTCCTTCTGTAAGATGCCGACTTGTTGGTTCTTAGACAAGGATTTCCCATTTTCCCATTTAAAGTGGCTAAGTTAATATTTATAGATGGCCCAAGTTAATATTTATAGATGGTAACCAATAGCTAAGTTAATATTTATAGATGTTCTAAAAATTTGTTTTTCTTGGCACACTTTTCCAGTCACTCTTCTACACATCAGATGTAGAAGCAGCCACATAAGCCTGAGAATCGTTTTATGTTTTTCTTTATTTCATGTGTTTTATAATTGGTAAAGTGCTAGACTTGATATCAAGAAGACCTGAGTTTAAATTAACTCTCAGATACCAATTAGCCACATGACCCTGGGCAAGACCCTTAATCTCTCTCAGTGCAAATTTTACCATCTAGAAAATGGGAATAATAACTCTCACACAGGCTCCATGGGTTTATTTCAAAGCTCCAATGGCACAGTGTATGCAAAGTGCTTTGTAAATGTCAATTGTTATCATCATCATCATAATTATTTTTATATTTGCCAGTAGAATTCTGATCAAAATACTAGGACAAATCACTATTTTTAAATTTTTTTTATCTAATGCTCTGTAAACTATTACCTCAGTGGATAAGAAAATTGCTTTTTTTTAACTGGATAAAAGTTTTGGAAAGTACTGGTATATAAACTCACTATCTCTAGACTCATTGAAAGTATCTTCAGGTCAATTCCAGTAGCAGACAGAACCAGTAGCATGATATGTAGCTCATTTTCTTTCTGCATGACTTTTATTTGTTAAGCTATATTTGTATATTTGGAAAGATTGATTTTCATTCTATGTAGCTTGGAGACTGAGTATTTGTTATGACATCATACTGTCATAAAATGCTTTCAAATTTTTATGGATCAATGTCTGGGCAACAGTGAACAAGAATTCCATCTTTGTTAACGGTTCAGTCCCAATATACTTTATTTTGTTGAGTTCTCAAAGATATTTTAAACTCTATATTGTAGTTTAAGAATTTGTTATCTGTTGATTTATGAATATATATATATATATATATATATATATATATATATATATATAATCCTGGCTGGTTGATATCTTGCTAGATATTCAGTAGGTATTGAAAGTTTTCAGCCTGTAGTGATGTATTGCACAATTTCTAACATTTCCTTGTACAATATTCATTAATCACTAAGTGTGGGCTCCTTGAGAATAATCTATGTATAATTCGTGACAAAGGCCTGCTCCTGAATTGCCATGATAAACTCCTATGTTTCTACAAATAAATCTGCATAATCCAGCTGTTCATTTGATGTTTCTTTGTCAATACATTGGTTGGATGTTGCCCCTGGGGCAACTTTAGATTAAACTCTTGGATCTTACTCCTTTCATAGATTTCTTTCTTGATAAATCGCCCGGTTTAGTTGAACAATTCTAATGTGTAGACCTATTATGTCAGACCCTTTTTTGCTCAATAAAGTGACTCCTACTTGTTCCAGAAGTATTTTTAAATATTTAATCAGTTCATTGTATGCTCTGAGGATACCTTTTGGCCCTCCTCCTTTTTATATAAGGGAATGATAATATTTTCATATCTTTATGTGATGGACCTTGTTTTCATTACTATTGTATGGATACTTCCCAATATGTTATGGTCCTTTGTACACTATCAAAAATTTATGTTAAGATTGGTGTTGTGTGGTACTTGTTTTAGAGTGGGTTCTTCCCATTGAGCTTTGATTTCAGATGGCTATTAAATCCCAAAATATACAACCACACTTCCTCCCTTAGAGCTTTATGCTCAATATCTCTGGTCTGGAGGAGACTAGGGAATTTGTGAGTATAGCCTCCATACAGTGATTTAATTTGACCTTTGAAATCAAGATCAAAGCATTCAGTCTCTATTTTAATTTTGCCTACCTTAGGAATTTTATGCTCAACAAATTCAAATGGCATTTTGATATCACCAAAGAAAGATTTCGCAAGAAGGCAAAGGTGTAGAATGTGTTTTTCAGAGGTATCAAACCACTTGATATCACTTGTGCATTTCTAGTAATTAAAAAGATTGCTATGACCCCTCAGCAACTTGGAAATGGTATTTATTTCTATTTAGGACAGATGATAAAGGAATTAAAGCTAGAAAAAACTTTAAGGGCCTAAACAATCTCCCTGCAAGATACCAGATCTTAAATTAATTGTCACTGACATTATTTTGTTGGTTGCATATTTTCAAAACCATTTTTCCATGTGAGGATTTAATACACTGTTGCTCTTACTATACATGCATCCATATTATTTTCTATATTTTTAGAACATGACTAAGCCACAAGTCTTGGGATAAGCAACAAAGTAAGTGCAAATATTACAACACTTTGGGGCAAATTGTCTAATGATCAAATTATAAGAGTTACTTGTTATGCCCCATGGGAACTTTTGGCATACTTCTATTCCTCAGTCAATATATGGTTTTCTCTTCTTTCTTTCTTTTTTGAAGCAATTAGAGCTAAGTGACTTGCCTAGGGTTGTACAGCTAATGAACTCTGGCCCTCCTTAACTCCAGGGCCAATGCTCTTTTCCAACTAGCTGCCCTAAATATATGTTTTCTTATAATTGTTTGTAGGGTTTTTTTGACTGATACAAACTGTGAATGCTTTGTATAATGTACATAAATATGTAATAGGTCTATATTTGGCAGGGGTCATTAGAGTTCTCTCATCTTTGGATGATAAATATATGATACTATTGGTTAAGAAAAAATGGAATTAGGATTAAATCAGAGAAGAAGCCAGAAAAGTCCTTTGCTTATAATTCATTCACCACTGGAAAACATTTGATCCATTTAAGAGTCAGTGTGGTATAGGAGGCAGAGTGCTGGATTTGAAGTCATGAGTTTGACTCCAACCTCAAACATGGATAAGCGAGACACTTCATGTCTCTAGACCTTACTTATCTAATATGTAAAATAAACGGGTTGCACTCAGTGACCTCTAAAATCTCTACCAACTTGAAAATGAGTGAATATGCCCATACCATGATCAATAATTATGAATCATAGACCACCAACCCTGGAGTCAGGAGAACCTGAGTTCAAATCCAGCCTCATACACTTACTAGCTACTTGATCCTGGGCAAGTGATGTAATCCTAATAGCCTCCAAAAAAGTAAAAATATTTATGAGTCCTCTCTCCCTTCCACCACCACTTTCTAGTTTTGCAGAGAAGCTACAGCTTTATTCATCTTCTGAGATTTAATTGTTCTGCTTTTTATAATATTAGTGGTAGGCTAACTTTGTTTTGCCTTTGACCCAACGTTTGCTTTTCTTATGCTAGATCTCTCCAGACCATATATAAGACCAGAAATCTCCCACATTCTCTCTTTCAGGAGTTTTTCTGTCCTTTCTTCCCCAGGCTCCCACAGTGGAGTTTTTGATTGATATTCAATGGCTTGCTTTGCTCCTTATTCTACTTTAACTTCCTGAATAATTTTAATCTTTTGATTTACACTTTCAATAGCCCATAAACATTATCAAGAAATTCTGGCATACTTTGGTTTCTGAGATTTTAATTCCTGTATTTTGTTTTGTTTCCTTTAAGCAAGAAATCTAATGTTCAGATTTTTTTTACTATACATACTGGCTAGATCTTCATATTTTGATGTCTTACTTCAGTTTTTAATGGTTTTCTCAAGTCATTTCTGCCATGGTGGTATTTGACATCTGTTCTTAGGAACACTCCTCAATAGCTCCACCTTTCCTCCTTTGCTATGGTCCTTAGCATAGCAAAAACTACAGCAGGCACCAGACAGGTAACAGGCATGTAGTAAGCATTCACTATGTACCAGGCACTGAGAAAACAAATACCGTCAGAAAGATAGCCCCTGCTCTCAACTAGATTTCATTCTAATGGGGGAAGATAACACATTTTAAAGGGAACTGAAGCGCGTAGAGGTGGAAAGAGAAGTTACCCATATGAGAGGGTAATGACCAAGTCTGGGAGAGTCAAGAGTGTAGGTAGGAGGGGAATGAAACATGGTCACTCTGGACCAGTTTCCAAAATGGAAGCCCCTGGAAGGAATTCAGCAGTGGGAGAAAGGAACCATTATGGTAGAAGGAATGTTCAAAGGAGAGAAAGGCCTAGATGCAGAGGTAAATTCCAAGATAAACTTATATTATGTTCATATCATGAAATGTTTTTCACCCTCTCTGTCAAATGTTGTAGAAGAATGTGTTTGTTCATCTTTTCAAAATCGTTAAAGATAACGTCATTATTTTAATTATTCATTGAAATATTAGGTGCAAACTTAAGGCTAGCTTTCCAGTGCCTTCAGATAATTTAGCTTTCGATCTTCAAATTTAACTCCTTAACTTTTGCTCGTATTTCATGTAGTCTGGACTTAGGGACAAGGTTGTTCCATATGATTGTCCAGCATTGATCTGCACTATATTGCTGGGGAATTTGGAGATGAAGATATCCTTGACAAAAAGCAACATCAGATCTTCTTGACCTGCTACCACTGGGGCAGTTATGCTGTAGTGACGGTTGTTGTCCTTCGTCTCCAAGGAGGACCAAAATGACAGCACAATTGTAAAGTGAAATTTCAGTGTGTCCAACTGTGGCTGATCAGACCAATACAAGCTCAGAATGTTCTACCATAGGTTGGGCACAGATAGTCTGTGTGAATATTTAGGGTAGATGTCCTAAATTTGCACAACCTGTGTTTACTTTGTGCTGTCTCATTTCTGCTTTGCTCAAAGAGCACAGCACCTTTCCTTACATGGGCACGCCATGCTGAGCAGTCCTGGGCCAATGTCTCTCATGTTGCACAGTCAAATCCAAAGTTCTTGAGAGAGACCTTGAGAGTGTCCTTGTATCGTTTCTTCTGGCCACCACGTGATCACCTGTCCCATGCAAGTTCTCCATAAAATGGTCTATTTGGCAAGTGTACATTTTGCATTCATATAACATGGCCAGCCCATCAGAGTTGCGCTCTCTGAAGCATAGTTTGAATATTTGGCAGTTCAACTCGAGCAAGGACTTCAGTGTCTGGTACCTTACCCTGCCAGGTGATCCTCAGAATCTTCCTAAGACAGTTCAAATGGAAATAATTCAGTTTCCTGGCATGACACTGGTAGACTGTGCATGTTTCACAAGCATATAACAATGAGGTCAGCACAATGGCTCTGTAGACCTTCAATTTAGTAGTCAGTCTAATACCTCTTCTCTCCCAAACCTTTCTTTGGAGCTTCCAAACTGAACTAGCTCTGGCAATACATGCATCAACCTCATTGTCAATGTGTACATCCCTGGAAAGTACACTACCAAGGTAGGTGAATTTATCCACAGCATTCAAAACTTCTCCATTTGTTATAACCAATGGTTCCGCATGTGGATGGTGTGGTGGTAGCTGATGGAGCACCTGTGTTTTCTTGGTGTTAATTATTAGACCAAATCAGCACAGGCAGCAGAGAATGGATCCATACTTTGTTGCATCTCAGCTTCAGAGGCTACATTGAGTGCACACTCATCTGCAAACAGAAAATCATGCACCAACACTCCCTTCTCTTTGGTCTTGGCTTGTAACCTTTTTAAACTGAAGAACTTCCCATCAGTGTGGTAACTGACCTTGATGCCATATATTCATCTGAAACCATTTGTCAACATGGCTGAAAACATCATACTAAAAAGCATAGGAGCAAGTCCTATTTCACTCCATTAGTGACTGGGAAGGCATGAGAGCATTGTCCACTATCCAGAACCCAGGTAAACATGCCATCATGTAACTGATATACAATATTGATGATCTTCTCTGAGCAACCAAAGTTTGATATATTTTCTATAAGCCCTCATGACTAACAGTGTCAAAGATCTTGGTCAGATCTACAAACGTTGTGTACAGACCTCTGTTCTGCTCCTGGCATATATCCTGGAGTTGTTGGGTGGCAAATACCATATTGACTGTTCCTCAGCCCTTTCTGAAACCATGCTGGCTCCCAGATATATGCCCATCTTACAGATGAGGGATCAGTCTATTAAGAATTCTAGCAAGAATTTTGGCATCAATGACTAAGAGAGAGATCCCCCTGTGATTGTCACAGGACAATCTATTCCCTTTACCTTTATAGAGATGGACAATGGAGGTATCCTTGAACTCCTGGGGATAACCTCTTCTTGCCATATAACCTGGAAAATTTCAGTCAGCTTTTCCATGAGCAATGGTCCCCCTACCTTGCAAATCTCAGCTGGAATAGAATCAGCACCAGGTGCTTTGCCACATGAAAGGAGCCTAATTGCCCTCAAAACCTCTTCTTCAGTTGGAAGTTCAGCTAAGGAGGGATTGACTTCAACCTGAGGTAAATGATCGATGGCCACAGTATTCATTGATGATGGTCTGTTGAGAACACTGTGGAAATGTTCAGCCCATCTCTCTAGGATCATATCCTTATCACTAATCAATGTGGCTCCATCAGCCCTGAGGAGTTGTGATGTACCATAGGTTTTTGGTCCATAAATAGTTTTCAGGGAATCATAAAAGCACTTTGGACTGTTACTATCAGCATAAAATTGAACTTCATTTGCCTTCTTACTGAGCCAGGAATCCTGCATCTCTCTAAGCTTTGCTTTTGATGGAATTAAATACTGCCTTCTTAGAGGTGGATGAACTATCCTGATGGTAAATCCTGCGGAGTTCTTGTTTTTCATTTTGCAGCTTCTGAATTTCCCCATCATTTTCATCAAACAAGTCTTGGTGTCTGCGAGCATTCTGACCCAGATGATCAAATGCAGTGCTGTACACCAAATCTCTGAGAGCCGCCCACTCCTTTTCTACTCCACCGTTGCCAACTGTGTTGGTCCAACTTTCCCTCCAACTCAGCAGCAAACTGTTCACACTCAAAGAAGAGCTCTAATTTGTTGACAATTCTTCTGGTAGCCGTTTTGCCTTGGGGGCAGTGCTTTTGATGGATGTGAATATTTAGCTTGGAAAGAATAAGTCTATGATCAGTCCAGCACTCTGCACCACACACTGCCTTGTCACTCTCACATCTTGTCTGTCTCTTCTCCTCACAATCACATAATCTATTAGATGCTAGTGTTTGCTGCGAGGGTGCATCCATGAAGTTTTATTGCATTGAAGTAAACAGAAAACGGTGTTTGCGATGAGAAGGCTATGTGATGCACAAGTCTTCAGCAGTAAATGACCATTGCTGTTGCTGTTTCCAACTCTATTCCTCCCTAGGACTCCCTGCCAAGTCTGGTAGTCAGAGCCTACTCTAGCATTAAAGTCACCCAGAATTGTAAGCTTGTCCTCTTTTGGCACATTGACCAAGGGTCTCTAGGTCTTCATACAATCTTTCTTTGATTTCATCAGGGTTTGTCATGATGAGATCATAGGCACTGATGATAGTGGCATGGTGTTTTCCTGTGAGTGGCAATCGCATTGTCATGAGCCTGTCATTCACTCCTTTTGGCAGGCATACCAGCTTGCTGATTAGATTAGTTTTGATTGCAAAACCCATGCCAGCTTCACAGCACTCCCCTTCACTGTGCCCACTCCAAAAAAAGGTGTATCCAGCTCCAAATTCAGTAAGCTGACTTTCAGTCGCCAACCTTGCTTCACTCAGGGCTGCTATTTGGATGTGATATCTGTTGAGTTCTCTTGCAACAAGAGCAGTTCTTTTAGATCTACTGGATTTTGTGTTGTCTATTAGCGTGTGCAAGTTCCACGTGCCAATGGTGAGTGGAATCATCTTTGCAGATATTTTTGTATATTTATTTTTGTTTTTCAACAGCATAGTGTGATTCCCTGCCTGCCATGGTATCAGGCCAGGGTTGGGTAAGTAGGCAGTGTTTAGGGCACCTTTTCTAGCCCCCTTCCTCACGCCAGGAGGTGAGCAATGAGATCCTTAAAAGGCTGCTCAGACACCTGGGGGCTGCTGAGTCCCACTGCTGCTTCCAGTGAGAAACGACCCTGTGGCCTGGGCTGCCTGTGTGCAGGGTTGTGACTACAGCTGCCAGTGTATTCACACCTACTGCTTCATCACTTGCCTGTTGCCACAGGACTTTGAGGCATAATAGTGAAGTGGCATGGGTGATGTCTTTTGATTGGTGCATAAATTAGATGTAAGTGAGGCAGAGTTTCACAAAGTCATCAGCCTCACTCTCTCCTCTAGAGTCATCATAGTCCACTGGCAGGACAGAGTCAAGATGGCTGGCAATGGCTCAGAATGCAGTGGGTAGCATCTTCGGTATCTAACTAAGCTCTAAGTACTCCACATCACCTGCTTCATCTGCCTTCGGGGCCTTTGGAACAAATTGTTCTCATTGCCAATTCCACCAGATGAAGTCTTCACATACTTGGGGTAGACACCCCCTAAATCACCAATGGGTTTGAGAACCCTTGGTTACCCTCAAACTGGTTTGGCCTGTCTGCTGAAATGGTTTACCTTGGGGCGGCCACTGTGCACACTGCAGCTTTTTGGAGCCTCAAGTGAGAGTTAGGCAGAACAGGTGGACACCAAAGGTGAAAAGAGCCTCCAAAAGGGCTGGGCATCCATCACACCAAAGGTACTGGTCCTCCCTGAACACACTCTATACCGCTATGCTGTAATACTAGGATATAATAAGAGCATTCAGTTTATTTCATCTTGCACTTGTGGTTGGTCCAATTTAGTGGTCAGTGCCATCTGCACTGAAGTATTTACATCAGGTATGATAATGGCATTTCTGATTTGCATATTTCACTTTGCTGTGGTACCAGAACATGAAGGAGTGCCACTTGTACACCATCTTCTGTGTCAAAATAATCATCCTTCAATCTCATGCTGTACTGTCTGTCTCTTAATCTTATATAAGTTCATCACCCTGTCCATGGTACTAATCCAACTAACAATGACCTGACCTTTTCACTACTACCATGACTATCTTCATTGTACGTTACCCCAGCTGATGTTGCCTTCCTTTCCACTGCTCTTTTCCCAGCACCGCTCCTTCCCACTGCATCGTGATGTGGACAATGGATTGAATCTTGAGAGGGTTCATCTTCTTCTTCTTCATCATTATCCTATTGTCATCATCTTTCTCATCTGCATCATCATCTTCACCAAATGACCCACCTACTGGTGATAAACTGCTCTACATTTAATTAGGCTGATCCTGGAGGTGGATATTGTCTGATGCTGAAACCATACTCTAAGGCTTTCCAATAATCTGGCAGAAATCATATTCTGCCGACATAGCCTTTGAAACCCCAAGGTCTTCTCCACACTGAGATAAGACATTAAACTTTGTTCAGATTAAACCTATTATAGATTTTCTAAATGGGTGATCAGCCAAGCAATGTTGCAGTGTGGTTTTGCAATGTTCCAGCAGAGTCTGGTCATAATTTGTTATCTGTTTTCCCATAAAACAGCAATGGTCAAGGTGGTGTTATATGAGGTGTTGTAAAGGGAATTTGAGTGGGGCTTATAAATCCATTTTCTTTCTCCTTTATCAGTTCTCCAGGTCAACCTCATTATTGTACATTCAACATGTGCAAATGCACTTCATTTTACAGTAAATGAACTATTTCCATGTAACTTGAAGCAATCCCTGACACTTTTCTTTTTTCCCTTGACAGTCTTATTCAGGAACTAGCCTACACAGGTTAAATCAACTTTTCTTCCTAAGTGCTGTTTTTCTCATAATGCTTGCTTGTCTGTAACTATGTCTTCCTAGTTTAGTATTCCTTTCGCCTCAGCTTTGCTCCTACTATCTCGATGGCTTAGCTCCACTGACATGGAAAGGAAGAAGGCAAAAGGAGGCCTCATCGAATTTTTGAAGAGTAAAACTTTTCTAGAAGTGGAGGTGAGATGAAAACCTGAGTACTTATAGTGTCTTCACCTATAATAAAGATGTCAGCAATGAGTAAACAGGAAAAAACTTATTCAGGGCAGGTGTCTTTGGCTACATTTTGGACCACCCCCCCAAAAAACACACAGTGTGTCTCTTTCCAGATGAGGCATCTCCTCCCTCCACTACCACACCATTAATAATCATTACAATATCTGGCACTGAGTAATTTTGGATTTTCATGACACCATCTGCTTGAGGATCACCGTTAGTATTTTATGGGGGATAAAAAAGATAATTAGGTGGTACAGTAGATAGAGCACTGGATATGAGTCTACAAAATTTGCCTGTGTGAACTTGAACAAGTCACTTGACCTCTGGCTGCCTCAGTTTTCTCATGTGTAAAATGTGGGTGATAGTAGCACCTGCCTATCAAGGTCATTCTAAAGAACAAATGAGATAATATTCATTTAAAGTTTGCAAAACTTAAAGCACTATATAAATGCTACCTGTTACTCACACCTCCTCAATACTCAATGGTGAGCAAATGCAAGAAAGTTAAAGTGAGGTTCACTTTCTGAGCAAAATCAATTAATTTACAGTGACACATATTAACAAGGTGGGTTACTCTGGCAACCTCAGGAAAGCCTGTTAGAAGGGGGACCTTCTTTATTGTCATGAAGGAAAGAAAGGGTTTGGGTAGTTGGGAAATGTTGTAATTGGCTACATTGAGAAAAATGAATTAGTATTCAGGCAGAGCTGATCACACCCATCTCTGACAATTAAGTAATGGTCATTATTTTATGGGACTCATTTACCTCTTGTAACCTTGGCTAGAAAATCAGAACTACCCAGTTAACTGTCCCCTTTGGGGAGATCAAACCACCCCTAATTGCACAAGGACAGGCAAGGACAGACAACTTATCTTTTGGGGGAAGGTGGAAAATGGCACCAGGTTAAGTTGGTTGAACCTTACAGATGGTAAACAGATGTCCCCGGGGGTAATTGCATGAGTGATAACAACATTTCCTTTCAGTCATGCCTTTAAATCAGTTTGAACTAGAAAAGGCTATAATCTTGAGCTTAACTGAGAAATGTGGCTTAACAGAATGGGAAATAAGATCAATTACAGAATAGAAGCAATTATCAAAAGATACAGAATGATTTTCATTTTATTCCCCTTCCCCACTTTGATTCACTAAGAAGTATTTCTTTAACAAATCAACTCCCTGCCCCTGGGGCCCCTCCTTCGCTCCCTCCCCCTGAGTGGAAGGGATGATGGAGGGTCGACACTGGACAGCTCCTCCCAGATCCTTCACCTAAGGAAGATGCCCAGGGCAGCCTCACTTCTCACTTGTCTGTGGGACTTCATTATGCCCCACAGGTGTCCTCTCCTTTTCAGCACCTTTCAGACAAATGTGTTATCTTCCCCATTAAATAGTAAGCTCCTTGAGGGCAGGGACTCTATTTTGCACTCTTTGTATCTCCATGCATAGCACAGAGGCTGGCACATAGAAGGCATTTAATAAATTTTTATTAATCAACTCTCACCATTATAGAAAGCTATTTCCCATCAAATGTGCATTTGAGGAACCGTTGCTGAATTCTTCAGTGTGATAATTGTCTTCTTCCGGTTAAAACAAAATCAGTAGTAATAAAAAGTTTGATTTACAAAAATGCAATTTATATTATGATTTCTTTTTCTGTATACACCTATTGCGGGAAATAGAGCAGACCTTTTCTGGCATTCATTGGCATGAAATTTTATTAGAATAGCTGGGCTTGGATTACCTTTCCAGCTCAGAGGTGTTTTCCAACACCTCCTAATATTTGAGAAGTTCTGGCTTCTTGAAATACATACTTGAGTACTTAGAAATAAAGTATAATTTTAATAAGTAATATTCTTTATTATAAAAATCTAGTTTTATGCTCTCCCATGATTGCCCATGTTTACAGTGCCTTGCTGATATAAATACAATGAATTCTATTTTACACTATGTAACAGGTTCTTAAACTCAGATCCATGAACTTTTTAAAAAATAGTTTGATAAATATAATTTCTTTCCTTTGCAATCCAGTGTATTTTATTTTATGCATTTAAAAGCATTATTTGGGGGGAAGGTCCATTTGCTTCACTAGTTTGTCAAAGAGATCTGTTTCCCAAAAAAATTTGAGGAAGGAAGCATGTGTTTATTAAGTACTCACCATATGTCAGGCACTGTACTAAGCTCTTTACAAATGTGATCTCATCTGATCCTACCAATATTAGGAGATAGATGTTACTATTATTCTTATTTTACAATTAAGGAAACTGAGGCACACAGAGGGTAAGTGACTTGCCTAGGGTAACTCATCTGAAAAGTGAATGGGGTTGGATTTGATATTGTCCTTGCAACTCCAGGTCTAGCTCTCTATCCATCATACCACCCAGCTGACTCTCAGAGCCATTGTTATATGCCTAATTCATTCATGAATCCCCATCCACTTTATAATCAGTCTCCCTGAATATTGGGGTCAAATAGTTTCTTTCCCACTCTGTCTTTATTTTTAGTATTCAAGGGCCTATGATTTCATTTGGGATGGTTATTCCTTCCACAGAGACTGAAACTCTCTATGCCTCATGGGAATTGCTGGGGTCCCCTACAGTCAACCTGGCAATGGTCATATCCAACCTTAACTAGGATGCCATAGGATCATAGATTTAGAGCTAGAAAACACAGAGGCCATTGAGCCCAATTCCTTCATGTTATTGATGAGGAAACCGAGGCTGTAAGAGATTAAGTGGCTCACCTAGTGCAGCTAATTCAAGTACTTGAAGTAGATTTCAAACTCAGTTTTTACTGACTCCAAGTTCATCACTCTATGCACTAGTCCACTCAGATGACAAATGTATTAGACTCTCACTAAAAACTTTTCCAAACATTAGGATCTATCAGAGATTGAGCAATACTGGCATGCCCTTGAAGAGCACAGGATCATCTTTATTCCGTTATATATGAAGGGTGATGAGGAAGGTTGATAAGAGGCAACATGGTGGAATGAAAGGTGTACTGGACCGGGAACTGGGAGGACCTGGGTCGCTCCAACCTCAGATGGTTACTAGCTGAGTGACTTAATCTCTCTGGTCTCAATTTCTTCATCTTTAAAATCTGAGGGTTGGAGTTAATTTTCTCTAAGATCCCTTCCCTCTTTGTGTTAATTATCCGATGACCTCTGCTCAATTTGATGAGTCCCTCAGCCATCTTTGGATGAGGACATTTGTTAGAAGAGGGCAGCTCCCATGGAGTTAGACCTCTGCCCCAGATCCTTGCCAAGAAGACTAGATAAACCTCTCCTACTGGTTCCCAGTGACTAGGGCTCCCAGTGATTGGTAACTGAGAGTCAAGGGAGATGGATTCTTAGAAGAGTAGGGGAGCCCTTTCACTCAGAAGTCCACAAGATTGAGTGGTGAAGCAGCTCCACTACTTTTAACCCTCTCCTTTTAGGATGTTTTTTTTTGCTCTCTTGGACTTTCACATATGCAACAAGAGGGGAGAGGAGGGGAATCTTACACTATAATGAAATAGAATAACACTTGAGTATACACAGTAATTAAATTATGTTATATAATATATACACATATATACACACATATGTGCATGCATATATACACATATGCATGTGTGTATGTGTATACATATGTATGTATTCATATATATATATATATATATATATATAAAACACATCAGTTTAAATAATCCAAAAACTCGATTTATTTCAAAATATGACATTTATGGAGAGAAGGCAGCACTGATTTAAAGGCACAAAAAATTTTAGAGGTTATCTAATCTAGCCTCATTTCCTCATTTAATGAGGAAACTGAAAAATAGGGAGATAAAGAATAAGGTAATAAATAATAAGTAGCAGAGCTAGATTCTAACCCAGCTGCTGTAACTAAGGCAGGGTGATTAAGGCTTTGCTCTAGAGCACTAAAATTTATAGGACACTAACAGTACTTGTAGACCTTCAAAATGGCAACATCTGAATCTAGTGCCTAGTTAGCAAGAATAATTTATTAAAACAGGAAACTACCAAGTAACACAATTTTGCTCATATTCCTAGTAAGCCATTTTAGATGGGAACTTCTCCCCAATTCAATCCCAACATATTCCCAATCCCTACTCAGTCACTATTATACCCTACCCCACCCCTACTATGGCAGCCTCTCAGTAGAGGCCTTTTAGCATTCTGGAGTCTCCTCCTGCCCAAAGGAAGGCATACTTGGATCTGTTATTTTTTAAAAATCCATTCAGGGTACACATTTCATGTTTCTTGCCCTGTCTGCAGGTTGTATTACTTATCCCCCTATTTATGTTCAAATCCCTATTTCTCTGAGTCCAAAAACTCTTTACCCCATGCCATACCTAAATTGGATTTTTATTTGCTGCATGTTTGTTGAGAAGTTTTTAGTTGAATGGTAAGCTACCTGCATGCACATGTTAGAATTCATGACCTCAAAACCAGTCCCAGTGTGATTTCAGATAACACACTGAGATCTCAAAAGGAAATCAGAAAGTTCAGTGTAGCAAATGAATTTTGATACACAGAATACGAGAGAAATTGGAAGAGAAATAAATCATTAAAAACCATCAGTAAAACATCCATTTCTGGATCTTTTTCTAGAATAATTATATTTAGATAGAGGAAGAATCTGTGTTACTGAGGTTTTTTTTTAAAAAAAAAAAAAAGTGGGGGGAGAGTCTGACAATAACTGTAGGCAGTCTCTCTGCTTAGCTCCTAAAGCACTCAAGACAGCAAAATAGAAATGAGGCTATAATTGGAAATTTCCTGTAATACTATCAGGTCTCACTGCATCATGCTTTACTGTGGTTTACTATCCTTTTCTCTAGTCTTCCTACTACCTCTGGCTACTTCTCTCAACAAAGCTTCAATGACATCAAGCTATAATATTTGTATATGACTAATAAAAGTTTGTCGTTGTCCTCTGTCTACAGTAATAGAAGCATTACCCCCCAAAAATAGTATGAAATGCTATTGTTTACTGAGTCAAAGTAAAGGAAGTATGGTAGGGGGAGAGAGATGAGAGAGAGAAAAAATAAATATATGCCCTTTTTCAACAAAAGTAACAAAAATTTTAATCACTTTTTTTCACTATTTCTAAAACTTCTGCAGGTATGTTACACAAATCCATCCAGATAAAAAGACCATCATCCCAATGAAGGACAGAGAATTAAAATACATAGCAGCAGTGGGAGCAATATCCCAACCCCTCCCCCCATGTAAGTTAGGCTAATTTTTCCTTGAAAGGTGGTGAGAACTTCCTCACGACTGGATTGGGTACTAACGGTCTAGGATCGTGGCTTCCCTTCACTTGGCCATCACCATGTTATAGACAGATTTAACTTAGCCTCTAGAAAAGGGGTTCTTAACCCAGGATCTGTGAACTTGGTTGTTTTTTATTTTTTATATGTTGATATTATATTTCTAGATTATAGATTATAGATCTATGCCAATATAATTGGTTTCTTTGGTAATCTCATGTACTTTATTGCATGCATTTAAAAACATCATTTTATCCATAGACCACCAGACTACCAAAGGGGCTCTTGGAACAAAAAAAAAAAAGTTAAGAATCCCTAATCTAGAAAGAGTTGGATAGCAGTAGCAGAACATCAAGCTAAAAGAGCAGAACTACGAGATAGCTGGGCAAACATGTATGTGAAAGAGAGGGAATTGTATTAGGTTTGTGTCCTGAGTAATGGCCCAAGGTAGATTATACCTCAGTGTACCCTCTTCCTCTCTTCAAGGTCCAAGTCAACATATGCTTTGTGGATGACCAGGAGAGAAGGCAGCAAGCCACTCTCACCCACTCTCTTAAGATAAGCACTGGTGATCTCCTGGGCAACAGCCTAGACTTCTGCATATGTGAACACAATCCTAAACAATCTCTTTCTCTGTCTTTTTCCTTGCTTTTCTATTTCTGCCTCCTTTTCAGTTCAGAGGTTCTAGACCTAATACCTGACATTCAGATTCTGGTAAAACTTAAAATAATTCAATCCTCATATAAGTTTGCTTGACAGTTGCTCTAACTGTAAGTTGGGAAGAGTAGTAGCACTTACTTTGCAGAGTTCTGAGGATCAGATGAGATATTTGTAAAGCATTTATCATAATGCCTGGCATATAGCGTAAATGCTAGCTATTATTTTCATTCATTTAAGGAAAATACTGGGAAATTATTGTGGTATATGAGAAAGAGGGTATCAATAAAATTTCAAAATTAATAAGTAACAATAGGATGCAACATATTCTTCTTTATGTTAATAGTTACATAGGTTTTTCTATCTTGCCTCTCCTAAATCGTAAATTCTGTGTCCTTTTAATTCTACACAGAGTTCCTCAAATTGTCTTGTCCTGTATCATTTGTCAGGTATTCAGAAAGTGCTCCATAAATAATCTCTGAGAATGAAGTTTCCAGTTTCCAAACTCAAAGGAAATATATCTGTGTATCCTTCCCAAGATATAAGTCTAATGCATGTACAAAAGTCCCCTTCCTCCCATGTCTCAATCATCAAGAAACATGGAAAACTAGAGTTAGTCTATAGGGACAATCATCCCCTCATATCCAACATATCCAACTAGGGAGGGACAGACACCTCCACCTTTGAACAGATCCATAACCATGGAAAAAGCAGTGGGGCCACTTCTTGAGGGAATCTCCTTGCACACTGCCTAGCAATGATTAGTTAGGAACACTATGTTACTGTGACTGTGTCTGCTTAGGACTGCTTGTCCAGCTATCCAAGGTTGGCCTCTAACCAAGGTTCCTCCCTCCAGCTCCCTCCAATACAATTTGGAGAGCAGCCTAGGCACAGACAGACCTCCAGCTAATTTTTCAGGTCCTATCCAAGGTTATGTCACCAAGCCCTCCACATCATAGCATCTCTTCTACTTGGATGTATGACTGCTCAGAACAAGGGCTCCATATTGAAGGGGATAGCTCACCAAAACTGCCACCACTCCCACTTCATTGCAGCTTCAATTATTTCCAGCATCCCACAAATCTATCATCTCCCTGAGAATTTCGTCAGTCTGACCCGTGTTGAAATACAGCATGGAACGCTTCACTGCATGCAGCGCCCCACACCAGGGCCTGGGGCTTCTGCTCCCTCACTCTCACTGTCAAGAGCTCCCTCAACATTTCCAGAGTTTCATCCTAAGTTACTGCATCAGAGAGTGATTTAGCCACTTGCAAGGCCACTTCACAAGAAAATGAGGGATCAATGCATATTCAGCAATCCCTTTGGAAATTGTATTGACAAAGGGGGGACCAAGGCCCTTTGTTTTTCCAGCAGATCAAAGGAGAAAGATCAGGCAGTCCTGTGGAGAGAACCGATCTGCAAGTCACTGCCTTTCGTGTTAGTGATTCCCCAACATCATGAGGAAAGTTCAAACAAAAGATGTCCGTGCTGCACGACAGATAAGCCAGCCTTCATCCCATCCCAACTTTCATCAGTCTGCTGAGCTCATCCCTACCCCAAATGAGAACGTTCACAAAGATAATCTGGTCTCTGACACCAAATCCGACAATTTAATCCTACAAGCATTTATTAAGTTCCTGCCACATAGAGGGTTCTGGGGTACATACTAAGGCACAAAAGACAAACCCCTCCCCCCCAAAAAGAATTCTTGCCTGCCTTCAAGGAGCTTACGTTCTCCTGGTAAGAGACAAGGAGAATAGAAAGTTGAGACTGCAATATATAAACAGCTAAGTATGAACGAAACTATTTAAGGAGGAGACAGTGCTAACATCTAGCAAAATCTCTTATCAAAATATATACTTATGTATCTCAGGGCACAAGATTTTGAGGTTTATATTAAATCACAAAGACATAGGAATCATTTCTCTAAAACAGGGGTGGGTAACTTGTGACCTCAAGGTCACATGTGGCCCTCTAGGTCCTCGGTTGCAGTCTTTTGACTGAGTCCAAGTTTTACTGAACAAATCCTTTCATTAAGGGGATTTGTTCTGTGGAGTTTGGATTCAGGCAAAGGGCCACACTTGAGGACTTAGAGGGTCACAGTTTCCCCACTCCTGCTCTAGTAACTTTGAGTTCATCAATCTCACAGGAGTCTTTCAGATGTTCAGGTCACATCCATCCATACCTTCCTTATCATCCTGTGTGATTTCTGTCCGTAGCCATTCATAAATCCTTCAACATATTGGAAGTCTTCCTCTAAGTCTTTTAATATTTCATGGCTACTACACTCAGCCTGTCCATCTGTCATCCTGGCTCTTGAAAGGCAGCCCATCTCATTTCCCAGTCAGTCATTTGGACTAGACCTATAATAGTTACAAGGAACTCCCAGGGATAAAGCTTTTTCTACCCATACAAATAGGCACTTGATCATCAAATTATAATCTTAGAAAATTGCCGGACCAAGGACGATTGAGTAACTTACCCAGGGTCACAGCGCCTGTATGTATAAACTCTGGAATGGAACCTTACTTTTCATGAATCTGCGGTTAGCTATCCATCCATTGTGGCATGCTGCCTCTGTCCATCACACACACACACCCCTGATATGTCTTTACTGCCACTTCTTATGTCCACGTCATCATCTGCTACTGCCAGTTTTCATGTGTCACACACCTTTCCATTGTCCTGTGTGTTACTCATCATGTTGATTATCCTGGTGAATCCCAACCACAAAGCCTAGCTGGGAGAATGCACACAGATGGGCTTTTGTGTTAAGGAGCAGAATGTCATCATTTTAAGAGCTGTGAAATTTTCCAAATACTACACAATCTGCTTTCTTTTTCCTGTTCAATTCTGGGCCCTGTTTAATTTTCCAAGCATTTGTTAGGTACCTACTCCGTGCAAAACACAGATGGAAAATAGACTCTCTGCAGAGGAGGGGGATGAAATAAGACTGGAAAGGTAAGTTGGAATCCATTGTAAAGAGCCTGAAATGCCAGGCTAAGACACTTGTATTGTAGCCTAGAGCCAATAGAGGGCAGCTGAAGGTTTTTGAGCCAGGGAGTTTCACAACTAGAACTCAGTTTTAGGAAGATTACTTTGGCAGCACTATAGAGACCAGTTGGAGAGGAAACAGACTGGAAAAATGTAGACCAATTAGGAGACTTTGACAATAGCCTAGCAGATAGTTTCAGAAGGCCTGAGCTAAGACTGTGATTATGTGAACAGAGAGAAGGGGTTGCACATAATATATGTCATGGAGGCAGAATCAACAACTTGGCAACTTACTGTAGAGGTAAGGAAGAGTGTACACATTTAACTGACAGGAGGATAGTGATATCTTCAGAAGAAACAGGGAAGTTTGGAAGCGAAGGTTTAGGTTGAAGACAATTGGTTCCATTTCAGACACATTGATTTGGGAGGATTTAAATTAATTTTTTTTTATTTTGAACTTAAACACTAAATAAAATTGGCATTTTCATGCACAAAGTAAAACAGAAAAAGAAGATTGTACTGTGAATCTTTATTATGTATAACTTACATTTCCTTTAAAATGTATAATCTATTTAATACGTAACAAAGTTAGATTGCTTGTCTGTGTTTCCTTCTGGACTTCCTTTTGTTTTCTATACCTTTTGAAAACATGTAATAGTGACCCTCTTTTCTTTCTTTTCTTTTATCAGGGAAAGGGAGGGGAGGGAAGGGAAAGAAAGGGAAGGGAGAATTCTTGTAGTGACTATGGATAGTGATGCACAAGAAATCCCCACCCTAGCCATGTGTGAAAATATGTCTCATTTTACTCCTTGAGCTGGTCATGTCTATCAGAAAATGAGCTTCTTCTTTGCAACATTTGGAAATTGAAATAGGATTGCTAGGACATGCAGGTAGAAATGTCTATGAGATAGTTAGCAAGCATAAGTCTAGAGTTTAGTGATCTACAAAGTGATGGTAACTGAAGCCATGGAAACAGATGAAGTCACCAAGGGACAGAATGTAAAGAATGATTGAGATACCAGAATAATAAAAAGATTTGGAAGACACTAATTGTTCAAAGGCGGGAAGTGGATCATAAAGCATTAAGGAAGATGAGAAATCTTGATGAGAACTGTAATGCAGTGCAAAGATTTGGAATCAGAGTAACTGAATTCAAAACTAAGTTCTTCCACCTTCATGCCTACAGGTAAATGACTTAGTGTAACCTCCCTGAAGCTTTCCTCATCTAAGAAGTGAGGAGGCTGGTCTAAATGGTTTTTAAGGCTTCTTTCCACCCCAGATCTATGAATCTATGAAGTAGTAAGTATTCAGGAAGGGGAAGAGGCTTGGGGCATTAAAAGGGATAGAGATTGGAAGGAGAATAAAAATTAGGGAAGGGCCATCATATTCAATAGGGAGGAGATCACTGACAAATTTTGATAGAGTATTTTCTTTTTTAAGATTTAAATTTATTTATTTATTTTTAGTTTTCAACATTCATTTCCACAAGATTTTGAGTTGCAAATTTTCTCCCCATCTTCCTGTTCCCCCATCCCAAAATGATATGCATTCAGATTACCCCTTCCCCTGATCTATGCTCCCTTTTATCATCCTCCCTCTTATCCCATTCCCTTTTACTTTCTTGAAGGGCAAAATAGATTTCTATACCTCATTTCCTATATATCTTATTTTCCAGTTGCAGCATTTGTTTTTAAAACTTGGAGTTCCAAATTCTCTCCCTTCTTCCCTCCCCACCCACCTCCATTGAGAAGGCAAGAAATTCAATATAGGTTATTCATGTGTAGTCATGCAAAACACTTTCATATAAGTCATGTTGTGAAAGACACATTATATTTTTCTCCATCCTATCCCGACCCCCAGTCATTCAGTTTTCTCCTTTGACTTTGTCCCTTTTCTAAAGTATTTGCTGCTGACTACCCCCTCCCCCAATCTGCCCTCCCTTTTATTAACCTTCTTTATCCTCATCCCCTCGACTTTCCTGTAGGGAAAGACATCCAATTAAGTGTGTATATTATTCCTTCCTTAAGCCAAATCCAATGAGAGTAAGGTTCACTCATTCCTTCTCACTTCCCTCCTCTTCCCTTCCATTGCAAAACCTTCTTGCCTCTTTTATGTGAGATAATTTACCCCATTCTATCTCTCCCTTTCTCTTCCCAATATATTTCTCTCTCACTCCTAAATTTTATTTTTTAGATATTATCCCTTCATATTCAACTCACCCTGTGCCATCTATCTATCTATCTATCTATCTATCTATCTATCTATCTATCTATCTATCTATCTATCTCCTCCAACTACCCTAATACTGAGAAAAGTCTCATGACTTACAAATATCATCTTTCCATGTAAGAATGTAAATAGTTCATCTTTAATAAATCTCTTATGATTTTTCTTTCCTGTTTATCTTTTCATGCTTCTCTTGATTCTTGTATTTGAAAGTCAAATTTTCTATTTGACTCTAGTCTTTTCATCAAGAATACTTGAAAGTCCTCTATTTCATTGAATATCAGTTTTTTTTTTCTCTGAAGGATTATACTCAGTTTTGCTAGGTAGGTGATTCTTGGTTTTAAGCCTAGCTCCTTTGACTTCTGGAATATCATATCCCAAGCCCTGTGATCCCTTAATGTAGAAGCTGCTAGATCTTGTGTTATCTTCATTGTATTTTCACAATACTCAAATTGTTTCTTTCTGGCTGCTTACAATATTTTTTTCTTGACCTAGAAACTCTGAAATTTGGCTACAATATTCCTAGGAATTTTCCTTTTAGGCTCTCTTTCCAGAGGTAAGTGGTGGATTCTTTCTACTTCTATTTTACCCTCTGGTTTTCTAGAATATCAGGACAATTTTCCTTGATAGCTTCTTGAAAGATGATGTCTAGGCTCTTATTTTTTGATCATGACTTTCACGTAGTCCAATAATTTTTAAATTATCTCTCCTGGATCTATTTTCTACGTTGGTGGTTTGTCCAATGAGGTATTTCTCATTGTCTTCTATTTTTTCATTCTTTTGGTTCTATTTTGTAATTTCTTGATTTCTCATAAAGTCATTACTTCCATTTGCTCTATTCTCATTTTGAAGGAATTATTTTCTTCAGTGAGCTTTTGGACCCCCTTTTCCATTTGGCTAATTCTGTTTTTTAAATCATTCTGCTCCTCATTGGCTCTTTGCACTTCTTTTGCCATTTGGGTTAATCTGTTTTTAAAGTCTTATTTTCTTCAAAATTTTTTGGGGTCTCTTTAGCAAACTTTTTACTCAATTTTCGTGATTTTTTTTACATCACTCTCTTTTCTCTGCTCAATTTTTCCTCCATTTCTCTTACTTGATTTTCAAAATAATCTTTGAGCTCCTCCATGGCCTGTGACCAATTCATATTCCTCTTGGAGGTTTTTGATTAGGAGCTTTGACTCAGCTTTCCTCCTCTGGTTACATACCCTGATCTTCCTTGTCACCAAAGTAAGATTCTATAGTCTGAGTTCTTTTATGATGTTTACTCATCTTCTTAGCCAAATATTTGACTTTCTAAATCTTTTTCAAGGTAGAACTCTGCTTCTGGTGGTGGTGGGGGTAGAGGGTGGGTGTATTGTCCCAGGCTTCAGGGATTTTGTATCAGCTGCTCAATCCCCCAGCATCTGTGAGCCCAGAGCTCTAGAAGCAGCCTCTGTTCCTAACACTGCTACTGCTGCTCCTGCCACCACCACTGTTACCACCACCCCCCACCACCCTGGGGCTAGGGCCTGACAGGCCAGACCATGTGCTCCTCTTTCATCTAGATCCCACAGAGTTTTCCCGCTGACTTTTTTAGCGTTTGTGGGTTGAGAAGTCTGGAAATCACCACAGCTGCCAATGATTCAATCCCCTGAGGCCTGCTCCAGACCAGTTTTCTCTGGTGCAGCCTATGCAAAATTGTGTTCTGCTCGTTACCTAGTGCAAAAGACCCTTCCTGTCAACTTTCCAGGTTGCCTTGAGCTGAGGATTTGTTTCACTCTGTCATTTTGTGGGTAGAATTTGTTTAGAGGCATTTTTTACAGGTATTTGGAGAGCTTTGGGGGAAAGCTCAGGGAAGTCCCTGTTTTTACTCCACTACCTTGGCTCTGCCCCCCAGCAGAGCATTTTCAAGAAAGGGGTGATGTTGGAAGCCAGATGTTGAGGACTGAAGGTGTTGATGAAGAAGTGAAAACAGAAGGCATCTAAGAGCTAGACAAAGAAAGGATGGAGAAGAACAAGAGCTAGAGGGGATGGTTGGGTCTAGATTTTTCTATGAGGTAAAAGATCTAGGTATATCTGGTACCCAGATTCTCCTTTGTGCACCTCCCTTGCTTTGTAAAGTGAAGGGACTCTTGGTGTCCAGTAGTAGCAAAAAGGAGTGGCAAGTAGAAGCAACAAAGGAGGAGTAAGTCCTTACTGGTCTATGAGATTCTGGATTAGAGAGACTGGGGAGATGTGATGTATCTCCCAAACACCATCAGAAACTTGAACTAAATGTCCCAAGTTCTTAGACACAGAGAAAGTGTGACGGAGAGAGGATTGGAGATCTTCTGTCCATATCAGCTCTGTGAGAGGTCCCTTTAGGCATGGGACCTTGAATGGAAAAGCACAGCATCCCAAGTCCATGCTGAGGGAGTGAGGAAAAGGAAAAAAGCCTTTAGAAAGAGCCTACTATGTGCTGTGCAGTGGGATAAGCACTTTTTAATAAATATTATCTCATGTGATCCTCACAACAACCCTTCAAGGTCGTTGCTATTATTATCATCCCCATTTTTCTGAGGCAAACAGAGGTTAAGTGACTTGTCAAGGATCAGATTTGAACTCAGGCCTTCCTGACTCTGGGTCCAACACCCTATCTCCACTATGGTACATGGCTACTAGAAAGACATCAAGTCCAGAGTTCCTGAGCATTTGCCTAATGGCTGATCCTACAGAAGGAATGAATCAAAACTCAGCTACAAACCATGTTGTCTTATCCACCCTTCCTCACTCTTCTCACTGGAGGAGCCACCAGTGGTGGCAGGGACACCAAGAAAAAATGAACTAGTCATTGCTAAAATTCTGTGCACTGTCTGGAAACAGCCCAGGTCCAGGAGAGAATAGAGACAGGCAGCCAAGAGAATTGTTTTATTATTCATTCTTTTGTTGTTTCTATTTTTCCTGTGTTATGTTTCCTAACTATCTGCCATTAAGCATGTTCTTTCCATTCCTGGGGAAGCAGATCCATTATGTTAGAATCATATGACTAGGGCTCAGTGAAGTATATAACAAGTACAGAGGATGGTGGTTACCACAGGGGTGAAATGCACCCTCCTAGTTAGTGATATCCTGGGTTAAATCCAATTCTCCCTTCACTAGCTATGGTTCTTCCAGTTCAGTCATGCCATAAGCTTCTAGAGCTTGTACTTGACACCTAACTTCAAAAATCTAAGGTCACCAGAACATTACAGGGAGGCATTAGAAAGCATCAGTCTTCCTAAAACAAAGAAGTTCAACAGCCTACAATATAAAAGAAATATTTTATGATACCAAAAGATTGAACTGGCTAACATGTGGAGGGTCTGATAGCAAGTCACTGTCAGAAAAGAGAGGGCTTAAAGGACTGTGATTTTTGACAAAAGGAAAAGATTAAATGCCATTAATTTGTTGTATTCTCTTCACTACTTTAGCATTTTGAAATGCACTGACATTGGGGATTGAAGAGAATAGTTATGTATGGTATCTTTGCATGTGAAATCTGAAAAATAACATTCTGAGTATCATATGTCTGAGAATAACTTAAATGATATAGGGACATTTAGCAGAAAAAAACAAAGAAAAGCTATAAAAGGATGAAGCCTCTGGTTTCATATTCTTTCACCAAAGTTCTTCACTCTTGCACAATGAATAGGAAAGTCAAAAATCATGATAACCCACTTTGAGCTTTGGTAATATACCAGCAAAAAATATCAGAGTTCTACTGCTATCTAAGAATATATATCCAAGCCATAAAAACCTCCCAATACTCATCAAAGTAGATTACTACTACTTACTTCCAGGAATTCATATGGGCACAAATAAAAATGTCAGAAGAAAACTCAAAAACAGTGGTGATGTTGGTGGTGGTGATGATAATGGTGATAATTTGGTGATGGTGGTAGTGATGATGATGATGATGATGATGGTGGTGGTGGTGGTGGTGGTGGTGATGATGATGATGGTAGTGATGATGATGATGATGGTGGTGGTGGTGGTGGTGATGACAGCTTGATGATGTAGTGGATAAAGCACTGGGGCTACAGTCAGAAACACTAGATTCAACTGTGGTCTCAGACATTTAGTCATGCCACCCTGGCCAAGTCACTTAAACTTTGTTAGTCTTAGTTTCCTCAACTGTGAAACTGGGATAATAGCACCCACCTCCTGGGATTATTGTGAGACAGATAACATAATATTTGTAAAGTGTTTAGCACAATGCCTGGCGCATAGTAAGTTCTTTATAAATGCTAGCTATTTTATTATTGCTTTATTACATATAGCCAACAGCTGTGAAATTGATATAGCAGCAGAACTACTGAAACTCAGAAATTCTATGAATGAATCCATTTGTCTATCCATCCATTTAAATAATTCTGCCTGGGGTAGCATTACATTCATTTTGTAAATTGAGATTAAGGGAATGACTGAAAAGTCAGCAAGAAAAGCCTTATGAAGAAATAGTTCCCAATCATCTTGTTTTCGATCTATAGGTGCTTGCAAGAGACAAATTCAGGGTAGAATTTCCTCTTGTTGGTTCCAACACATTTTGAAGGGTAAAATTCTCAATGCCAAGTCAAGAAATTACTAACCACTCAGCTTTGGGCAGAGAAAAAGCTTCCACAGATGTCTGGATAATTGTATCTCAATTATTACTATATCATGCTCCTGTGCCAGGTTCATGGTTCATTTTCCAATTCCTAGTCAGTTTCTTCTTTCTGTCTAGGTGGTCTGGAATATAGTTCAATAACTATATCATTTGTATTTCCTCCTCTATTGATGTTCATGCAAAGTCTTCCCTTCTGATCCTTTGTTCCTAGATTCCTTCACATCAATGTATCTCCCTAAATATGTAATGCTATTCATCCCTCATCCCTTTTTACTTTCAGTTTTGTTTTGAAGGAGTTATATCCTTCTGGGGCTATATTCAAGTCAATCAATATCATTCATACAATCAGCATTTATTAAGTGCCTATACGTGGCGAATAGTGCCTGTCCTCAGGGAACTTATCTTCTAAACTGAGAAACCATGAGTATATACAAAAGTATATTCAAAACACATACAAAATGAATGCGAGGTAATTTGGGAAGAAATGGCAGTAGCAGTACAGGGTACTAATAATGCCTCAGGTAGAAGGTGGCACGGGATCCAGATCTTGTGGTTTTGTCTCCAGGTCTCAAGGATGTGAGGTCAAATTCCCCTCATTACATAAGAATCTCTAGTTCATCTTGTTTTTGATCTATACTTTATACATTTGCATACAAACATGTCAAGCCATGGATTTTATTACCTTCTTTTCCTCTCCTATGAGCTTCTGAGTATCTGTTACCATTTATGAGTGTATGAAGCTTACATGTGAGTCTCACAGCTACAAGAGCAGTGTTTCTCAGATCCCAATCATACTGACATCCCAGTCTATAATCAGTATCAATATGTTGGATAACTTCAAAGGACTCAGAGAGAATAAGTGGCAGCAGGCAGAATACACCTGCTGCGTTATAGAACAAGAACCCTAAGCTCAGGGGGTATGCAAACGCTCTGTTTGGAATTCGACGTCCTTCATAACCTAGCCCCCTCCTACTTTTCTGGTCTTACACCTTACTCCCCAACAAGTACTCTTTGATCCAGTGACACTGGGCTCCTGGCTGTTCCATGAATGTTCCAAGACATTCCATCTTAACTCCCTATATTTTCTCTGAGTATCCACCATGTCTGGAACACTTTCTCTCTCTCCCTCTGACTACTGACTTCACTGGCTTCCTTTAAGTCCCAACTGAAAACACATCTCTTACTGGAAGCCTTCCCCAAACCCTCTTAATTCTAGTGCCTCCCTTCTCTTAATTAGTTCCTATTTATTCTTTGTGCATTCAGTGCAGCCTCTGAGGCTGAGATGCAATATCGACTCTCTACCACTTATACTAATTTTAGCCCAACAATTAACACTAAGAAAACAGAGGCTCTCCACTAGCCAGCACCACATCATCCCTATGTGGAGCCTGCAGTTACAGCAAATGGAGAAATATTGAGTGCTATGGTTTGATTTCCTTGACAGCATACATTCCAAGGATGTACACATAGATGATGAGGTTGATTCCAGAGTTAGTTCAGTGTTTGGGAGGTTCCAAAGGAAAGTGTGGGAAAGAAGAGGTATTACACTGCCTACCAAACTGAAAGTCTGCAGAGCCATTGTACTGACCTCATTGTTAGTATATCTGTGAAACTTGGACAGTATACCAGTGCCAAGCCAAGAAACTGAACTGCTTCCATTCAAATTGTCTTAGGAAAATTCTGAAGATCACCTGGCAAGCCAAGGTAGAGGACAGAGAGGGCCTTTCTCAAACAGAACTGCCAAGCATTCAAATTCTACTACAGAGAGTTCAACTTTGATGGGTCAGCCACGTTGTTCAAATGCCAAATATATGTTCGACTAAAAGACAATTTTATGGGTAATTCACACAAGGCAAGCACTTACACAGAGGTCAGAGGAAGCAATACTCTCAAGGTCTCCCTGAAGAACTTTGGAATTGATTTGAGACATGGAAGATACTGGCCAGGATCACCCAGCATGGCATGCCCTCATCAAAGAAGGTGCTGTTAAAAAAAAAAAAAACTGAGATGCAAAATTTAGAGACATTTCCATTCTGAATGGTCATATGGATTATTTTGCCCAGCCTGTGGTAGTCTTCTGAGTTCATATTGGTCTGATTAGCCACAACTGAACACTTCATACCTTGGCACTGACATAGTGATGCCATCTTGGTCTCTTAGAGCAAGAAAGATACTGATCCTGTATATGCTTGTTTTGTATATGTTTTGCATGTTTTCATCACAACTAGATTATAAACTCCTTGAAGGCAGAGACTACCTTTTGCCTCTTTTTTGTATCCCCAGGACTTAGCACTATGTCTGGCACATAGCAGGTGCTTAATAAATGGTGATTGATTGATTGAGCTTATTTCTCTATGTATTGAAGTTTCCTTGGCAACTCAGTGATCACAGCAGAGCCATAAGAAAAAGTACAAACTTACCAAAATTTCAGTTAGAAGAGTGACTTTGGAATAGAGAGAACCATGGTTTTGTGCTGTGTGGAGACTGTAAAAGTAAGGAAGCATTCCATCTATGCAGGGGCTTAGCATTCTGTGTTGCAGAACTTGTCAGAGCAAAAGGTACAAGTCAGTTACACTTGGAAACTTCCTTTGATGATGAGCTCTTTTCAGGGTTGGTATGTTTAGTGCAGAGCTCATGAGTCTTGTCTGAGTATTTTTCCATTCATAATACAGCCACTGGGCAATAATTTTGCAAAATGGACAGAAGGTCAGAAGACCTAGATTCAGATTCTGCCTCTGATATTCATGGGCTGTGTAATCATGTGCAAGTCACTTAACCTCCCAAGGCTGAAGTCAGCTCTCTGTAATTACAGATTATCCCCACACTGGTTAAATAATAGGACTGGTCCAAACAAATTCAGAATATCTCACTGGTGTAACCCTGGAAGCTGGAAACCATGACGACTCCAAGGCCAAAGAATTTTCAGACATGACAGATTTTATAAAACATTCCCTCAAATCTGTTTTGCATGATTGCACATGTATAACCTACATTAAATTGCTTACCATCTCAGGAAGAGGAGAGGGGAGAGAGGAAAAGAACTTGGAACTCAAATTTTTAAAAAATGAATGTTAAAAAATTGCTTTTTACATATTGGGAAATTGAGAAAAATTGGGGAAAATACAATATTTAAAAAAAACATATTCCCCAGACTACAAACAATAAAGAGACAATTAAGGAGGTGGGAGGAGAAAGAAGAGGGGGAAAAAGAGACAGATAAAGAGGAAAAGAAAAGAGGAAAAAGAAAAGAAAATAGTGGGGTTTTTTAATCACTCACTTGCTAGCAATTGCTTAACACCTTCAGTGAATTGGTCATATTCCTTTTCTTTCATGAAATTATTCCATGATGGTTTCCTTAGCATATTAAATTGCTAAACTTTCATCCCTCACCCCAGCCCCTAGCCTGAGGCCATCCCAGAACCTAACTGGGACAGTCAAGGAGAAGAAAGATGTTAGTCACCATTCATGGTGTCCTTCTCCCCTTTGCTTCTCCTAGCTGGGACTACCCAGAAATAGGCTACTTGATTACATTTTATTAGAGAGAGTTCACAAACTATTCCCTTAAATGAGATGGAGGACCACCAGGCCTTACCATGTGCCCTGCCACTATGCCCTGAAGACTCCTTGCAAGCGCTATCATCTGACATTAACAGGACCTCAGAAATCATGGGCCTTGCCAGTTTCCCTATCCTTAGAACAGCTGGATTTTTCGATCTGCCTTGCAGCCAAACTTAGTTTTATGTGTTGTCTCCACTCAGTTAAAGTGTAATCCCCTTGAGAGTTCTATGTTGTCTTCCCCAATTACATAGAGTATAGCCCCCAAAAATCTGACAATAATTTTCATAAACATTTCTTAGATCAGCCTTCCAAACTTTATCCCTCAGATAAGTTTCTTAATATTCAATGCAATGGCATCTTCTTCTAAATGTTCTAGTGATTAAATCCATGATCCAATGATTCACCAAATGTTGCATCACCTCATGACATCACACAGTTTCCTAAAATAGCTTTAAGCATTATCTTTTTTTCCCTAACTCCTGTGTAAATTAGACCAGTGCATGGTATAATATCTTAATTTTACAATCTATCCTACAGATCATTCAATAAATCAGTAGCAAGCTAGGAGCAAACTTCCAGTTCCTATGATTCTCAGCCCAATTTTTTATTCCAATTTGGGGTTATGCCACATGTGCTAAATATATTTCCGTGTTTAGTACACTTCCTAGGCTTAGACATAATCCAAACTGCATCCATTTCCAGATGACTACAAGCTTTTCTTTCTTTTTTCTTCCCTGAAGATAAAATTATTCATTGATATTCTCTATGGCAACTCTAGTTTTCCCAGAGTTCACAGAAACAGCAGGACAAAGGGATGAATGAGTGAATGAATCTTCCTGAAAATGAGTCTATGAAGGATCATCATTTTGTAGTTAAAACACTTGTAACGTAACAAAGCTTTTAGACAGAGAAATATTTATTTCAATAGAGAATCACAAATATACAGACACATTCACCCCAGCTCATGAGAGGCATAATCCTCCTCCCCCCTCTTCAGCACCTCAGGCTTGAGGAATGAAAAGGTATTAGGTTCGTAGCTTAGCTCAGTTCCCTTAAAACACAATCCCAGATATAAATCCCACCTCCTCAGCTCCTTCCCTGCCCTGGGACCTGAGTCTCCTGGCTTCTCAGCAGTCCATGGTAAAATGACTCTCTGTTTAGCCCAACCTGTAATCCTGGTTTGAATTCCCTGTTTATGCAGATCACTTACTGCACCTGACACCGAGAGCCAACAACCCAGGACAGAAACCAAAATCCTCAAGCCCATAGTAAAAGAGTGGTAAGTAGGGGAAGGAGACTTCTTCCCCTCTAACTAGTCCAGTTCATGACCTCCCTTGGATGTAGCAACTGAGAACACAGTCAAAAAGATGGTGAAAAAGAGACTTGCTCAGTCTTACTGGCTTGTTTTTTTAATTTGCTTAGTTTTTAATTTATAGAATAAAATAAGGATTTCCATAACAAAGTAAAAATTTTTAAAAGATGAATGCATATGAAACTGCAAGTTATAAAGTACAACCTGCTGTTCCTTTTAAATATGCAATAAAATTATCATGGAAATTCTTTTCTTCCTTGCCCCCATCTCACCCTAGCAGTGGCCACCATTAGACAGAAACAAATATATATATATATATATATATATATGTATGTATGTATGTATGTATGTATGTATGTATGTATATATGTAAAACCATTCTTCGCATGTGGGTATTTATCAGTTCTTTCTCAGGATGCAGATGGTCTTTCTTCATATGTCCCTTATTTTTAATTTGTGTACTTAGTCAAAATGACAGTCACTCAGTCATTCTTAAAACAATGTGACTGTTACTGTAGACAATAATCTTCATTGTTTCGTGTAAGTCTTTCTATGCCCTTCTAAGATTATTGAGCTCGTCATTTCTTTTAGCACAGTAGTATTCCAGCACAACCATACACCGTCACTTGTTCAGCCTTTCCCCAGTTGATAGGGCAGCCCTGCAATTTCCAGTTCTTTGCCACTACAAAAAGAGTTTCTGTAAATATCCCAATTCACATTCAAAACTGTAATTACAATTTGTGAATTTCCCTCCACCTTATTTTTACTCACTGTTTTCTTTCTTAGCCTCTCTTTTTACGCTATCCTTGTTACCTTATCTTTTCTCCCTACTATCTCACTCCCTACCCACTTCTCCAAGAATCCTCCCTACCTTCTCTCCCCCATCCTCTCAGTTCCAATCCACATACCCCTACAAAAGTCACTCCTCCATCCTTTCCCCCCATCTTCCCAAATCCCAGTCTATTAAAAGTCCATCCCCAACTCTATCTCACTAGTTTTAAAGATGCAGGCACCATGTTGTAAGAGATAAAGATCTTCTCACCCATTAACAGGCCTAATGTGGAGCCCATTAAGGGAAACTTGAGTAGGGGAGGCTAGTTTTGTAGGAAAGCCCACACTTTTTGTTAATTTCTAATGAGGCACTAGGTCATGAGGATCTAGTAATGCCCTCTGGCACTGAAAAGTGTATATGTATATATATATATATATATACATATATATATGTATATATATATATACATATATATATGTATATATATACATATATATATACACACACACATACATATGTATATATGGTCAGACAATTGGATTTGTCTGTTGATCTGTGATATATGTATTATTTATGGTCTAACAAAAGCCCTGTCTGTGGGTCTTGATTTCTCTGCTTGTATTTTCTGTTGGTATATGTGATTAAAGAAGATTATTGACCCCTCAAAAGTTGCTTTCCTTTTAGAAAAGCAGATCTAAGAACCTGTGCTAACATAAAGGGCATAAAGAATTCCCAGGGAATCCCTGAATGAGCACAGGGTGTGGGAACAGGCCATCTGGTAGCTCTGTTGCCCACTACCCAGTTCCAGGTCATAGATCCAGAGCATAGAGTATCAGTCTCCATCATGGTCCCTGGCTGTGGATGGATCAAGGAACAAGTTCCAAAAGTAAATCATAGCCATGTGGGTCTGATGCCAGGAACAGAGCAGTGATTAATTTCTAGCCTTCAGGCCAGCATGGAAGTCTTCAGTAGAATAACCAGGCCAAGAGTCTTATACCAAAGGGGAGCCTATAATTCAGTCACTTTTAAGCTACAGAGTCTACTAGTAGAATAATAGTGGCTAGGTCCAGCAGCAATCTACCGAAACCCCCAACCATGAACAAAGCATGAGACCCAATTTTGGATCAGGAACTTGCAGATCCCAGATCACAGAGACACTGAGAAGACTTTGTTCCAAATCACATCACTTTAAAAGCACTGAAAGCTTGCAGGTCCCCAGACTGAATGTGGAAATAGGAGACAGTTAAAAGAGGACAAAAACTCAAGCCAGAAAATTCCATCCCCCTCCCAAAAAACTGCATAGAGCCCAACAGTAGCATAAAGTCCAAAGTCAAGAAGTTGGCTAGAAACAAGCAAATAAAAAAGAATTCCACCATAAAGAGCTATTATTGTGACAAGGAAGCACAAGACACAAACCTAGAAGAAAAGAATAACTGAAAAAAATCTACAAGCAAAAACCTCAAAGAAAAATGCTGCTTGAACATAAGTTCAACAAGAATGCCTAGAAGAGTTAACTAAAGAAAGACTTCTTTAAAGATAAACAAGATTGTGAAATCCAAAAGAAACTGGTAAAAGAAAAAATAGGAAAAGAAGTAAGAGGTGGGGAAGAAAGATATGAAAAGAGTCTTAGCAGCATGGATAAAGAGGTAAAAAAACTTTATGGAAGGAAATAACTCTTTAAAAATTAGAATTGACCAAATAAAAACTAATGACTCCATGAGACATCAAGAAATAATTAAGCAAAGTTAAAAGATTAAAAATAGAAGAAAATGTAAAATATTGCATAGAGAAAACAACTGAGCTGGAAAGTAGATTGTGGAAAGATAATTTAAGAATTATTAGACTACTTTAAAAGAACAAAAAGAAAGATGAAACTGTATTTCAAGAAATCATAGGACAATGCTACTTTCTGCAAAATGGGAATCAAAGGAAATACCATTTGCCTTCTGAAAAAAATTCCAAAATGAAAACTCCCAGGAATATTACAGTCACAATCCACAGCTCCCAGATCAAGGAGAATACTGCAAACAGTCAGAAAGAATTCAAATACTGAGAAGCCACAGTCAGGCACTACCATAAAAGAAAAAATAACTTGAAACAGGATATTCCAAAAATCAAAAGATTTAGACTTACAACCAAGAATAACTTACCCAGAAAAATTGAGTATGATCCTACACAGGAAAAAATGAATCTTAAACAAAATAGAAGACTTCCAAGCATTCCATGTGGAAAAACTAGAGCTGAGAAGAAAATTTGACAAGCACTAGAGTAAAGAGAAATAGAAAAGGGTAAGCATGAGTGAGAAATCATAAGAGACTAATCAAAATGTAGGTGTTTACTCTCCTAAAAGGAAAGATGATAAAAGTAGCCTCTCAGAATTCTATCCTCATGGTGGGTCATAGAAGGAGGCCAGAGGTCATACAAGTGATTGTTATGTTTTGATGATATCAAAAGAAAAATGAAAAGGATGGGGAAGAGGAACACAATGGGAAAGTGGGGAGTTGAGAGGAAGAATGAGGAAAATTACCTCACATAAATGGTGTATGCAGAAGAAAACTATAGAACAAGTAGGGGGCACTGCTGGAGGTGCGGGGGTGGAGAGAATGGGTGATGCAACTAAAAATATTTCAACTTCACTCTCATCAAAACTGGTCAAAGGAGGAAAAATATATATATTTTTAAAAATATACATACACAGAGTTGGATACAGAAATCTATCTTACCCAGTGGGAAAATAGGAGGGAAAGGGAATAAGGAAAATATTCTGGGGAAAGAATAAGAGAAAGGGTAGATTAGGAATGGATTAGTCAAAAGTAAAATAGGCTCTTAAAGAGGGGGAAGGAAAAAAGAGAAAGAAAACTATAAAAGAATAGGATGGAAAGAAATACATTTTGCAATCACAACTTGAATATGAACACGATTAATTCACCCATAAAACAGAAAAAGCTAACAGAATAGATTGGAAATCAAAATCCAACAAAATGTTACTTATAAGAAACAAACGGAAGACTGAAAGATACACACAGATATAAAATAAGAGACAAGAGAAAAATCTATTATGCTTCAGCTAAAAAAACCCAGAATACCAATCAGACAAAGCAATTGCAAAAATGGACCTAATTAAATGAGATAAGTAGGGAAAACATATTTTACTAAGGGGTACTATAGACAATGAATTAATATCAATACTAAATATATGTGCCCCAATTGGCATAGCATCTAAATTCTTCAAGGAAAAGTTAAATAAGTTACACTATACACAGTACATTAAGCACTGGACAATAAAACTATAATGAGGGACCTCAACTTAACCCTCTCAGATCTAAAAAAAATCTAACCAAAAACTTTTTGAAAAGAAAGAAATGAATGACTTGAATAGAATCTTAGAAAAGTTAAATATGATAGATTTCTGGAGAATACTGAATAGGAAAAAGTAGTATGCCTATTTCTCAGCTGTGCAAGGCGTCTTCACAAAAACTGACCTTGTGTTAGGACACAAAAACTTCAGAAATACAACAAATGCAGAAAAGCAAAGATATTAAATGCATCTTTTACCAACCATTGTTAAATCAAAATTACATTCAAGTAAGGATTCTTTGAAACAAATATTAAAAATTAGTTAGGAACTAAGTAACATCCTAATGAATGGATTGATCAAAGACCAAATCATAGAAAACAACAAATAATTTCGTTAAAGATAATGAGGGAGACTAGAGAAAAGGAATAAGCATGTACTAAGTGCCTACTGTTCCACACACTGTGCTAAAGTGATTTAGAAATTGTTACTACACCTTGTGAGTTAGGTGCTATTAATTACAGTATTTAAATTTCACAGTTGAGGAAACTGAAGCAGACAGAAGTTAAATGATTTTTCCACGGTCACACAGCTAGTAAGTGTGTGTAGCTGAATGACATCAATGAAACAACAAACTAAATTTTGTGTAAGTCAGGCAGCACAGTACTTAGGGGAAAAGTTATATCTCTCAGTCCTTTTGCAATAAAAAAAAGAAAGAGAAAGAGCAGTGCAACGAATGAATTAGGCATACAACTAAAAAATACAACCAATTAAAACCACCAATTAAATGCCAGATAGAAATCCTGAAAATCAAAGGATGAATTAACAAAAATTGAAAGGATAAACATCAAATTAATAAATCAAACTAAGAGCTAGTGTCTTTTGACAAAACAATAAAATACATAAACTATTAAATAATTTTATTTTTAAAAAAGAAAGAAGAAAATCAAAAAATGTATGAAACTTTCCTTACTCTTTGAACAAGAAGAAGTGTCACTAGGTACCACTAGTGATACTTCTTCTAGGTCTTTTCCCCAAAGCCATCAAAGAAAGAGGAAAAGACTCATACGTACAAAAATATTTATAGAAGTTCTTTTCATAGTGGCAAAGAATTGGAAACTTTGAGAGTGCCCATCAACTGGAAAATAATTAATCAAGTTATGATATGTAAGGGTACCAGAATACTATTGTGCTGTAAGAAATGAACCATTTCAGAAAATCCTGGAAAGACATGCAAACTGATACAAAATGAAGTGAGCAGATCCAAAAGAATAATTTATACAATAATGACAATTTTGTGAAGACAAACAACTTTGAAACACTTAGAAATTCTGACCAGCACAGTAATCAACTAAAGGACCATGAAAAAACATGCTACCTAGATAGAGATATGGGCTGTAGATAGAGAACTGATAGATTCAGAGTACAGATTGAAGCATATTTTTATCGTCTCTTTTTCTTTTTTGGACATGGCTAATATAGGATTTTGTTTTGCTCGACTATCCATATTTGTAATGGGCTATGTTTTTCTTGCTTTCTCAAAGTGGGAGGGATAAGGGAAAAATTCAGAAAGGAAAATGAGATAAAATTGAATTTTTTAAAATTTCATTTGCCTTTTCACCAAAAAATAGAAATAGAGTCTATCTAAGAAAACAGTTAAGCTCCGCTGGTTTCCCACAATTCTTGGCCCCTATCTTCTCCCTCTGATGACGTTTCATTAAATATTCTTCCTTCAGCTGTTTGTAGTTCCCACTGATCGTAACCGTAAGTGTGCAGATGAGTCAATTTCCTCTCTGCTTCAGAGCACTGAAAGCTGAAGGGAAAATAAACCAAAGGAGCCTCCCTTCCAGTGATGTCTCTAGGAAATGTTGCTTTTTCATTTATGCTCCAGTGGATTCTTACTCTGCACAGTGTCCTGCCTGGCAGGGCGCACACAATACGAATTTCTTTGCACATCTGACTCTATCTAGTCTTTTTTCTCTCATCTCCTGCTTCGTATGCAAGGATGCAACTACAGCCCAAAATACTAAAACCTACAGGATGATAAAGGGGCTTTTTATACTCACTTTTCCATTGCTTCTAAGAAACACATCACTATTTCACCTTTATTCTAAAGTGTTTTTAGGAGCCTAAAAGAACAATAAAGAGTAAGTCTCTAAGTCAGACTAAAATGAACTCAAAACTCACTTCTGACATGATGAGGTTTTTATATAACATTTTAAGGCACACAAAGAGCTTTACAAATATTTTCTCATATTATTCTCACAGCAACCCTGAAAAGGAAATGTTATTATATATTACTCTATATTCTATGTAGTACATGTATATATATATATTTGTAGATATATAATATCTAATAGCATAACATGGTATATTATATAACATATATAATATGATATTATATGAGATGATATGATGTTTTATCATATCATATAAATTACTGTGTACTCTCACATATGCTATGTGACCTTGGACAAGTCACCTATGCTCTCAAGCAACAAAGTCTATGAGCTAAATAATAGTTACAGACATGCATTGGTTAAAGTAGTTTTACAATGGAAGGTATCTCTATCAATGAAATCCAGTCTCTCCTTCCCCCAAAAAAATAGATATGAACTAGACTGTTACTACTCCATTAAAAGAACTCTTAACCCAAACAATGTAAGTAAGGTCCTTGAGAGCAGAGACTGTTTCATTTTTGTCACTGTGTTCCCTGCATCTAGTACAAGCATCTTACTTCCCAGTAGGCATTTAATAATTGTTGATTTGTTGAAATGAAGTTAAGAGCCTAAAACCAGGAAATATCAACTGATGTAATAATAGCTTATTTCTTCAGTTTCTCCATTACTGCTCCAGGGGAGCTTGCAGTAGAGATCAGCTTTTTTTCAAAAACCAATTTCCTAACAGGTAGAATTTTTCTGAGTGGTGACAATTTTCTCTAAATGGAATTCCTTATTTCTGCAATTGGTATTTAAGGACCACCTGACAACAGAAGCCCAGGAAGTTTGCAGGGTGCATCTCAGAATAGATCGAACATTGTAATTCTTTACACACATAACCATACCCTCTGGCCAAATAATTTCATTTTGGCAACATACCCTACAACGTTTTCAAAACTAGCAACAAAAAGCTATCTGTTCAAAGATTTTCATTGCAGCATTATTTATAATTGTACTCTAAATGTTCAAGAGTAGGGCAATGATTGGAAAATTTGGGTAATGTAACGGTACCACGATATAATTAAGACAGATAATATTAGGCATGAGAACAAACCTCAAAATCTGAAATAGTTTTAGAAAGAAATATATTAGGTCATTTAGTAGAATCAGAAAGAGGGTGTGGCTCCCTCCATGACTCTTTGTGAGATTGCAGTAAATGGAATTTAGACCAGGGCATGAGAACGTTTGCTCACATAGTCAATAGTTAGTCTCCAAGAGAGGGGCAGTTGAAGTTGTACAGCAGCAGATTAGTTGATCTAATTTGGAGAACCCAAAACACAAGCTTTGAGTGGACTCAAAACAAGCACTGGGTGGAATCTAAGCATTCCTTACCACCATCCAGATTCCCTGGAGGTCTCTAAAGTCAGCCTGACCTCTACAGTAAGCTTTTGGTTTAGACAATTTTCTAACCACATAAAGTTAGGTTCAACAATAATAAATACAATATAATAAATTAAAAATTAATAAAAATATAAATGAAATAAAAAAGATATGAAAAATACAAATATAGAAAGGCTTTTCTGAAATAATGGAAAGTGGGGCAAGAAGGCCAACCAGAGCAGAGTACACACAAGCATGTGTAGTGTGATATGCAATAGCTTCTCTGTAGAACCCAGAGAAGCCCTGAAGGTTCATATGAGGGAAACTGAGTCAGAAAGGCATTGAAAGTGGGATTGTCCTAACACTGACCCAGAGTAGAGATAAAAACAAGTGAAAGGTCAAAGGACAGGTAAGATTTTTGTGCAATCCCACAAGTTATCCACATGCCTCAGTGTTTTTGCATTCCTTTATCCTGAGAAGGACTTCCAGCCCACCATTTAACTGAAGCACTAGAAGCTGACAGACAAATAGCTATTGTTAATGTCTTTGCCTGCCATGTGGCTTGGCCTCTGTCTGTAGATAAGGGGCAACAGGCAGGAGAGCTGAGATCCTAGAGCTAAAATAAAAGCTACCAATCAAGATGGTGCAGAGTGACCTCACTGAGGCACATTTGAGAGGCAGAGCATAGAGGAGTGGTTGGGTGATGATAGACTACAATCCTTCCCCAACCCTGAAAAACTGAACAGTGTCAGGGAAAAGACATTTGGGTTTGGAATATCACTGGGGGAGCTGCTTTATGAGAGAGACACAGTTGACAGTTTGGGTTGGTTTTGTTTTGTTTTATTTTGTTTTCCATTTTAGTTTATAGTATAATAAACCAGATGGCCACAGAAAAGTTGGTTTTCTATGGGGGAAAAAATATAGAGATTCCAAACTGAATGAGGAAATTTTCCAACCAAGTAAAATAGAGATATCATACAGATTTTCATATTTTAATAATCTTGAGCCATATCCCTTAACTTACTTGTGGATTCATTCAGACTCCAGTCTGTAAGGATTTCTCTTTTTCCAACTCTTTGAAGTCATGCATCTTGTTGGGGTTGAGATGCTTATGCATGCACATGCAAATCTCCTAGGTGATTGGACCACAGGGCTGATGGTTGGGGTGACATGCCACCTGGAAGGGAAAATTATCATTTATACTTCCTTGCAAATTAATAGTAAAGTGACAGCCTATCTTTTTGTAAGCCTAAAAAAGGCAGAAAATGATCTAGTTATGAGCAATGTTGCTATTTCAGCAACTCAGGTGCTAGCCACCACATATCCATGCAATCCACCTGAGGAACACCTAGAAGAAGAAATGTAAATGGTAATAAACTAACAAAAGACAAAGAATCCTGATGGCAATTTAGAGGGACTACCAACTGGGCAGCCATGACATTTGGGGAACTGGATTTCCTTTATCTAATATAAAAAGTTGCAAAAACCAGTTTAATTTCTTATACTGATATTCAGCAAAGTTTATAAAAAATTTTTAAGATCTTTCAAGTATTGAATAAGTTTTTCAAAATTATAACCATTTTAGAAAAAAAATTAAATAAGTAGTTTTAAAAAAGGCTGGTCCTTACGGTTTTAAGAATTCATAGTTAGCTTTGAAAAAATCAATTTCTTTAATATTTCAGTGTAACTGATTTCTTTGATGTGGATATTTTCTCCAGCGATATGGATGGCAACCTACCCATGTCTTCTTACTGTTTAAAATTATCAAATATAACCTCCTATGGTTTTCCAAAGAAAAAAGAAGTTTCTTCTAACAAGCTGGAGACCTTACTCCCTAGGGATTTTAACATTCTATGGGTACCAATCCATCACTCAAGCTGTCCAAGCTGATTTTACCTATTACAAATTCATGATACAAAATCTCCTGGGTTCCTGCTAATCACCATCCATCTTTCTACTCAACCTTTATCAACTCCCTAGCTCATCCCCCAGAGTAACTGTCCCAGAACTTTTCTTTTCTCTCCTTGGTCCCTATAATACTCCCAACCCAAGGACTTACTTAAAAATAACTTACCCCTTTCTTCACCGAGAAGATGGTAAACCATCAGATCGGAGCCCCTCTCCTCCATTTCTCAAAGCTTTTCAGTGTCATTGCTTATTATGTTTCTTCAAAATCACAAGAGACATTTCCACTGCTCAGTAGTGTTTCCACTGCCTCTCTTTCTTCCTACTCTTTCCTGTCTCCTATAGGACATTGTTCTCAAAGTCATCACTTCTCATACATTTTCATTCGTTCTCTTGCCACTGGCTCCTTTCCAACTACATGGGTAGGTGACTCAGTGGCTAGAGCACTGAGTCAGGAAGATCTGAGTGCAAATGCAGCTTCAGACACTTATTGGCTGTGTGACCCTGGCCAAGGTAGTTAATCTTTGTCTGCTTCAGTTACCTTAACTATAAAATGCGGATACTAAGAGCATCATCTACCTTCCAGGGTTGTTATAAGGATCAGATGAGATGATATTTGTAAGGCACTTAACACAGAACCAGGTGCTCGATAAATGTTTGTTCCCTTCCCTTCCCTTTTCTAATTACATGTAAGAGTGACTAAATCCCTTCAATCCTCAAAATAAAAGATGCTTCCCTTAATACTTCTACTTCCATCTAGCTATTGTCCCACCCACCCATCTCCCCTACTCATGACTAAACTTTTTCTAAAGTTCTACATACAGTGCCCATGATGTGTTCATTAAATTCATTTCTTTAATCTATAAAAAGCTTAGTTAGGCTAGACTAGGTCCCTTCCATCTCTAAATCTATAATCCTACAATTTTTGCCATCTGCCTTCTGTTCAACGAGTCTTCTGAAAGCAGTCTCCAAGATTAGTAAATACATCCTGATCGCCAAATTGAACTGACTTTTTTCATCCTCCTATACCTTTCTTTTTCTTCAAAGTTTATTGAATTATTTGTTTTCAGTTTTCAGCAATCACTTCTATAAGTCTCCTCTACCTTTCTACGGCTTTTAACACTGTTTTTATGACCACTCCTTAAAGACTCCTCCCACCTCACTTGGTTCAGAGAGACTTCATTCTCCTGGTTCTCCTCCTTTCTCTCTGATCAGTCCTCTGTCTTCACACTCTCTTCCCTGGCCATTGACAAGACTGTTCCAGAAGATCTGTCCTATCAAGGGCTTCTCTTGTTTTTCTATAAACTTTCTTGGCAATTTCATTCATTCCTACATCTTTAGTGACCCCCTTTATAAATACGAATCTAAATTTGATATCTCTAGTGCTGACATCGCTTTTGAATTCTAAACTCACATCTCCAGCTGCCTACATCTCCCCCTAAATGTCCCACTAGCACCTAAAAATTCAACATCTGAAGCCAAGTTCACCATCTTACACTCTAAATTCAACCTTCCTTCCACTGTTTCTGTCTCTGGCACCACTAGTCGCGCTCTCTCCCATGTTCACAAACTGGGGGTTAGTTTTGGCCTCTTTTTTCCTCCATGTTCATTTCTAATCATTTACCTGGTATTGTCAATTCCTCCTCCCCAACAGCCTTGTGTCAGCACCCTTCTCTCCATTCTCACTACCAACACCCCAGTATAGGTTCTTAATAGCTCCTATTTTAATTATTGCAATAGTTTCCCAGGAGCTCAGCTCCACTCTGTTCACCCTGTCCAATCATTCTTTTGCTCTAAGTGCCACATACTTCTTAATCAGTCAAACTGAACCACCCTTTAAATTCCAAACATTCTCTGTGTAGTCTTTGGCTTCTCATCTCTATTTACATTCCCCCCTCCCCTCTCTGTGTATTTATTCCTACTGATCCTGGAGAGTCTACTCATGCATCACTTTTTCCATCAAGCCTTGCCTGCTCCCCCATTAGTAATAACCTTCCTCTGAAACTTCACATTAGTAATAACCTTCCTCTGAAACTTCACAGAGCACTTTGTTGTGTAGTTCTCTGGTGTATGTACTCTGTAATGCTATGTGTTAGAATCGTCTGTGTTTGTGTCTCATCTTCCCACTAGATCATCCTCTCCGTAAGGGCAGGATTAGTGCTTTTTCTAAACTTTATACCTCCCTCAAGTTCTAACACAGTTCTCTACACAGATGAAAGTAAATACTTGTCAAATTGAATGGAATTAAACTGAATCATCATCCTGTGGGGCTAGGCACTCAGCTACCGCCTGCTATTACTTTACCATTTGTCTATCTTGAGAGATTGGCAAAGGCCTTGCTAAAAATGAGGCATTCAATGTCTATGACAGACCTTTGACCTACCAGTCTGATAATTCTGTCAAAAAAACAACAGGAGGTTAGTCTGTTTCTCAAATGAAGACATGCTGTGTCACTATAATCACCATTTCCTTTCCTCCCAAGTATTCACAGACCATTTTTTAATAGTTCATTCTAGGATTTTGTCAAGCTTACTAGCCTCAAATTTAAAGCATCCACCCTTTCCTTTTTTTTTTAAACAAAAATCTTGGCCTAGTGCACCTCTTTCTGTACTTCTCCCATCCTCCATAGGTTTTCAAAACTCTCTGAGCAATCGTCTCCATGCATTCTTTCAGAACCCTGGGACGGTAGTTCATTCATTCATTCATTTAGAATTAAATGCTTCCTCCGTGCCAGGCCCAATTTGAGAAGGCACAAAGACAAAACCATAACAATCCTAGTCATCAAGGAGTTTGTGTTCTATTTAGAGAAGAAAGTATGTGTCTAGCTAAGTAAATATTAAAAGAAATAAAGAAAAACTAATACAAAGCAGATAAAACTGATGCAAAGCAAAACAAAATACTAACCATGGCCTAGCGTTAGCCAAAGCTCCGGGTACAGTCCTGGGGCCTGACGCCCAAGGGTTATTCATTGCCCAGTATAGGAGTTGCTCTAGGAAAATCCCCTGCTGTAGTTTAGGAATAACTCTCCATTAAGTTTTCTTAAATGTGGGTAGTGGGATCCCCCGCTCCCATGCCAATGGAATCCTTACCTATCAATCATCAGTCAATGTAGTCATTACTTATCAAATACATATTCCAAGGGTATACTTGAAACATCTTGAACTGCTTTAAGAGAACCAGTTAAGTTTTCAGAGTGAACATTATTACATCATAGAAATCTGCTAGAGCTACAAATAAGAGCTACAAATGGATTCATTATTCTCTTGATTGTCTCAACTTAATAAAGTGTTCAGAATGCAGATTAAACTTAAAATTTACATTTTTTAAGAGAGCTAGTTGCTAAACACTTACCATCATACTCCTCCATATCAGGTACTTCAGCCTTATTTCATGCCACAGAAAATTCAGAAGATGCCAGACTCACAAGAACTCAAATAAAAATATGAAAAAAGATAGAAAAGCTATCACAGTAATTCAAAACTTCTCATGAATCTCTCTTTAGCCTCACAGGGACCCTCCAAGTCCTTTGAGGAATGAAATGGAACAGCTTTTTAGAGTTGCTAAATGGCAACAGTCCATACAATTTTTTTATTGGGTCGTTTCAGACATGTCCAACTCTCCATGACCCCATTTGGGGCTTTCTCAGCAAAAATAATGGAGTTGTTTGCCATTTCCTACTCCAGCTCATTTCACAGATGAGGGAACTGAGGCAAACAGGGTTAAGTGACTTGTCCAGGATCACACGATTAGTAAGTGTCTGAGCCTGGATTTGAACTCATGTCTTCCTGACTCCAAGCCTGGCACTCTATCCACTGAGCCACCTAGCTGCCATAATCTATACCATTAGATCTACACTATCTAAATAACTCACCAGCATGGGAAAACATTCAACATTTAGATCTCTCTCCCTTCATAACCTGCCCTCCCTCTAACACACGCGCACGCGCACACACACACACAGTCTCCATGATGCAGCTTTTGTCCTGGACCTACATAGGTCATGAGAATGACCCTCTTCTTTCTTGAATCCATCCTCCATTGAGTCATCATAGTGGTTTTCCTAAATCAGACCATGTCATGACTCCTGCTCAATAAACTCCCGTGGCTCCCTATCACCTCCAGGATCAAATATAAAATCTTCTTTTTGGTATTCAAAGCCCTTCATAACAAGCCCGCTCCCACTTTTCAGTCTACTGATGCCCTCCCCCTAGCCCTGCCCCTAACACTGGGCTCTTTGCTGTTCCACAAACAAGACCCTCCCTCTCTTGGATCTAACTGACCCCCATGCCTGGATTGCTCTTCTTCCTCATCTCCATCAACTGCTTTCCTTGACTCTCTTTAAGACCCTACTCAAATCATTTCTTCTACAGGAAGCCTTTTCCATTTCTAGTACCTTCTCTCCCTTAATTACTTCCTACTCATCCTATTTGTGAATGTGTGTGCATGTGTGTATAATACATATATGTACAGATGTATAACATATAGGATACACATGTGTGTGTTTGAACATGTTTGTTACTAATTGGATTGTAAATTCCTTGAGGGTAGCAATTGCTTTTTGCTTCTTTTTAAAGTCTCATGGCTTAGCACAATGCCTGGCATATAGAAGATACTTAATAGATATTTGACTAACTTGAAGACTGGATGCTCGTAAGGAACTAAAGGGATGATCTTATTCTTTCCTGAGAAGGTCTGATGCTCTAAATTAAGAACTTATATTTAGCAAGACCACTCCCCCACTCAATCCACCACACTCCTGAGATACGTGCTGCCCAAGAACTCTCCCTTCTTCTACTAGATTCACCTGATTCCCAGGATAAGGCAGCCTGGATATAGAAATGTACACATGCACATACACAGGAGATTGAAATTCATTACCATGGTTCATCAACATCCCTCTGGGGCCATATACATAAGCATCTGCTTGTATCATAGGCTTCTGCTGGACCTCTAATAATGCCATAACTGCTGCTATATCTTGGGTTGGGAAAGTCAACTCTTGTCCCTGATCTGTCTTCAGAAAGGTTCACCCAAGTACATGTTCTTTCCATGTTCATATGGTACACGGTACAGTGGAAAGAGTTCTAGGTTTGGAGTAGGGGAAACCCTGGTTTCAAATCCCAGCTGTGCCACTTAGAGGGTTTTTTTTCCTTTTTCGTTGTATCTGTAGCACTTAGCATACTGCCTGACATAGAGTTATGTAATACAGAGGTGTCAAACATTCTGCTGTAATACTCCTGACTGCAGCCAAAGTCAGATTACAATATAATTTGGAAATATTTAACAAAATAAACAAAAACCAAGTTAATTAAGTCAAAATGTAGTTCTCAGGGATCCTGATGAAGTAGCCCCATTTCTATTTGAGTTTGATACCACTTATATAATAAATGCAGATTGATTAATTCTTATCTAGATGACCTTGATCAAGTCACTTTGCCCTGGGTCAGTTTCCTCACCTGTAGAATTAGGGAGTTATAGTAAATGTCTTCAGTGGTGCCTTTCAACTCTAAATCTATAGTCCTATGGAGTTGGGCTGGATGACCTCTAATTTCCCTTCCAGCTCTATGTCTATGATTCTAAAATCCTCTGACTTCAAGTCACTGACACCAGCTCTTAAAACCTCATTTATATGGAGTTTCAATTCTCTGTGTATCATTTTTATTGTATACTTCCTAGTCTGAATATCATTTTGGTTAATAAGCAGTATAATATTGGTTTGTCAATAATGGAGTCTCCTGACCAGTTTCAATGCCAATGATATCTTGGGCAACAAAGCCAGTGTTCATTACAGATGGCCTTGGAAATCAAAACCTTCAAAACTTGTGGCTAGACACGAGGACTGCATAAGGACCCACAAGCTGATTCACAGAGCCATGAAGAGGAGGCATGGTGGTGGCTACTCACCCTTCTTACTCACCATGATGAACTCACTGAAGAGGAAGAGAGAATTCAACTCTGTTTTTCCAACCCTGACCTTTCTCTTGTCCCCTTTCCAAGGTTCCTTAAACAACTGACATAATCAGTAAGACTGTCTCTTTGGATTTTGAGTTAAGTTACATGTTTTCCTTCTTAGTTTTTAAGACAAATCTTTATTGACTAAACAAATTTAAACTCGATTCCTGTACTTTGAGGCCATAAAGAGAAGGAAAAGGAATAACATGGGAAGTCTGCAAAGATATCCCTAAACCCAAGAGTTCTGCCAGAACTCTGATAACCCTGGAGCCCAAGGTGAATCCCTGTACCTAAGAATTATCCCCAGAACTTCATGCATGGCACCAAGTCCAAGCCAAGAAGAGACAGAGTAACAACTGACCCTTTCTCCAACCTACAGTGCTGTGCTCGTAAAGAAATACTTTTCTCACCCCTGAAAGAGTTTCCCCAGGAGGTATTCCACCACCTACTTTAGAGGAGGTTGCTCTCATTTTGTGTGTTAGAATGGAAGAGAAAGAGAGAAGAAGAAAATGAGAATGATTCTGTCGACCATTTATCCAAGTCATGACACAACACTACCTTGACAATAGTCACTGAGAAGAAACATGGCCTACCGCACAGAATATTGGACTTGGGACTCAATGGTCCTATAATAATACTAGTATTTATAAAGCACTTTCTATGTGCCAAGCACCGCATTAAGCACTTTACAAGTATTTCCTTTTGATCTTCACAGCAATTTTGTGAGATGCTATGATTATCTCCATTTAACAGTTGAGGAAACTGAATCAAAGTGCCCTTGGTCACACAGCTGGTAAGTGTCTAAGGCCTAATTTGAACTGAGGTCTGCCTGACTCCAGACTCAGTGTGGCTATCCGCTGTACCACCTAGCTATGTACCCCCTTATTGTGTGGGATGATGGGTAATTTAACCTTTCTGAATGTTAGTCTCCTTATCCATATGGACAGTAATGATAATTGCACCAACAGTACTTACCTCTCAGGGTTGCTGAAAGGCTTGAATGAAGAAATGTGTGTAAAATATTTCACAAACTTTCAATTGCTATGAATATCAGTAATTCTCATCATCAGTTCACAAGTGTCTAGGATTTCTTGCCTTTCTTTCATTATACCATGGCCTCATGGGAAGAACACTCTATTGAGACTTGAAAGACCTAGGTTCCAATTCCCAGTCTCTAACAATTGTTACAATTATCTGGAAAAAGAAAGATGAGACCTTACAATGAGGGTTTCGACTCTCTAAGTAGGCAGAAAGGAACAGATGTGAGAGAAGCAAGAGCTTACCATGATCCCATGGTTGGGAAACTGGATAGCTGGAAGAATAATGGTTCCTTCAAGAGATATACCCCAAATATGTTTTCTTGCTGACTGGCATATGAAGCATGAGCATTATTCACTCCAAACTTTGAACTTTGGAGAACACACTAAATATTTTTTTCAAATATAGCCCAAAAGGATACCAAAGGCTGACAGAGAAATCATCCAACACCCCCTCATTATTTGAAGATTTCGTAAGCTGAACAAGTCATGTCCCCTCAGATCCATCTCTAGTATTCTACGATAATGATACTATGCATAGGGACCATCCCTGCCCTGTGACTAATATTATGCTAACAACCTCAGGGTACAGGAATTGAGTTTAAATTTGTTTAGTCATTAAAGATTTGCTTTAGAATAATAACGAAAATACCCAACTTACTCAGATCCAAAGTCTTAGTGATTAAAATGTCGATCGTTTCGGTAACCTTGGAAAGGGAATAAGGGAAAGGTCGGGGTTGGAAAAATCAGCAGAGAAAGATCAGTCAACCTAACTATTCTCTGCTGAATTTGCCCCCACACTGGTAATTCTGCCTTCAATCCAGACCAAATGATAGAGTGGGGAAGCAGCTAACTGTCATCCTCACATACCCAAAATATTTAAATGCTGAATTCTGCTTATAATTATATATTGTTTTATTAACAAAGGCTGTTCTTATGCCCTCTCTTATTTGAGTCTGTGGAGTGGGTAAGGCAATGTCATTATATCCATTAAGCAGATGAAGAAACTGAAGCCCTGAAATATAAAATGAATGATCCACACTTGGTATGCCTCAGGACTAGCGCACAAACCTAGGTCTTTGTTCTTCAATTCCAGTGGTCTAAAACACTACACTGGTTTTTTTTTTCAGTTCCAAACTCTTTCCTTCCCTCCTCTTCCTCCGCCATCCATTGGCTATATTGTTGCTTAGTCATTCACATAACTTCAACTTCGTTTAAGAAGAAAGTTTAGTTAGCTCACTGCCCTCACCCCTTCCAGCTTTTTTTTTTTTAATTTCTATATAAGCACAGGAGAATCTGTAGTATCTGTAGTATATCTCTTGGAATTGTTTCCAATTTTTCACTGTAAAAGGAGCAGAAAATAAGGGGGTGGGGGAATTAATTTTCCACTTAAATGGTTTGCCTTTGGGCAGACAGAAAACCTCTAGATAAATTCTGTCCTAGAGGAGAATAGAGAAAACTTCATGTCTTTTAGAGATGCCCCACATTGACATGTTTGGTTTTGCCAATTATATTTAATTGGGAGAGATGGTACAACATAGTCAATAGAGGGCTGTTCTTGGATTCAGGAAGATCTGTGTTCATGTCCTGCCTCTAGCACAGAGCAACTGTGTAATTAACCCCTAGGCTCCCAACAACAGTCCTAGCCTATGGGTGACAAAGTTGTTTCTCATATGCATTGATGGAAGTAGTTTCCACACTGGGAATTTGCTCCACTGATGAAGCTACGAGTCTGGACCAAATATGCCGTAGAACCTATGTAAGAAATGTCTATATTTCCAATAAGCAATGTGAGACAAGGGGCAAAAAGTAGAATCAGAGAACATGATCCGGCTTTTCTCCTCTCCTCCCTTCTCAATGTCAAGACTGAACCTGGTGTCATTGGTAAAAAAGGGAAGGACCCTGCTCTAGCAACAACATTGCTTTATTAAACATCCTGTTCCCTTCCATTTTCTCTTTGTAAAATGAGTTTTGGAGAATGGGAGAAAAAGGGAGAGATCATTGGAGGGAGGCAGGCAAGTAATAGGAGGGCAAGGTAGTGGGTAGAAATAAAGTAGAAGAGACAAGAGGGATAGGAAACAAGAGATATGAACAGACATAAAGACAAAGACCAGGAGGAGAATATGCTTGGGAAAGTATGTGTCTTTGCATGTATATACCTATAGCTATAGAGAAACTTCTTAATTTTATTCTAACCTTCTGATGAGGGAGGGGAGGGGGAAAAAGGACAAAGTAAACAAAGGGCACAGCAGAGAACAGAAGAAAACTCATATGGAAGCCAAGAAAAGATGGACAGATGCCAACACAAGTATCATTTATCATATAGGCTTTGTGAAAATGACAATTTATTGTTACATGTTCTGCTATGCACATGACATGCTTTTTTTTCTTTCTAACTTTGTGTTTAAGTTTAAATTTTTTTAATTTTAAAAAGGCATTTTATTAATGTCTTTGTTTTTTACATAATAATAGTTTCTAGGTATGCAATCATTGAACATGAACACACATACACACATTCTTCTAGAAACTAGACTCTGTTATATTGGGTTTTGAGTAGAAAAATATCATCTTTCCGGTCCTCTACCTTCCTTACCTTCCTCAATTGCCCTCCCCCCCAGATAAATTCATTACCAGAAATCTCACCCTCTTTGGTACTCTTCGTCTCCTTAGTAGCCTCCAAAGCCTCTCCCCTTTGAAAAGAAGGCTGGAAAGCAAGGCAAAAAACTCCTCCCAAAGCCTTCCTTAAGAGTGAGCTCAGAATTTCCAGCCAGCTCTTCATTTCTCACCAGCTGCTCTGCTTGGTTTTGACGATGAGAACATCATGCACCTGTGCTGGGTCCTTTTGTCTATTACCTACCCCCATCTAGAGGGCAGGAACTATCTTCTTCTTGTTGTCATTCAAGTTCTTAGCACAGGGCCTGGCACTTAGTAGGTACTTAATAAACCTTAGTAGACTAAGCTACTGCCCCCACTCCTACCTGGAGGCCTTCCCCTTCAAAAGACATCAGGGAAGAAGAAATGATCTGTTGGAATCTTTTGTATGGATGCTCAGTTTTAGGTCAACAACCAACTGAAAACCTTTCCAACACTACACACTAACCCTCATCAGCAGGCAATGGATACCTTTGAATGCTCCCCATCTCTTTCTCCCTTTCTCCCTCTCTCCTCATTCTCTCCCCTCTCCCTCTCTGTAGATGTGGGGGTGGGGGTGTCTGTGTATGTATATACAAACATACACATATGTATAATCTATGATGCTATGACATTTACAAAGAGTACTTCAGGTATCTGATTCACATCTAATCTCAGAACTAAAAAGGACCTTAGAAAGTAGTTTATCTTCATCTCCACACAAAGCATGTAGCCCCTAGGCACCCCTCTGCAAGATACCCAGAGCCACCCTCACCTGGTATAAGTCTTCACAAACTAGGGCTTTCCTGGCACAGCCGGGATACCTGGTCATGGTAATCATGCTTAAATACTAGCCTTCATTAGCTTCCTTAGGGATGATGGGGAATAAACAACCCATGGCTTCTCTGGCCATGTCATTTCACATCTTTTGAATACATCTGTCTCCTCAGCCCTTTATCCTCATTATTTCTGAGACAAAGTTGGAGGGGGAAAAAACCCTATCATAGACTACTGTTGCCAAGGCAAAGCTGCTTGAGTTAAGGGATCATTAACTGAGTCCTTTGCTCACTGGCTGCCTGAGCTCTCAGCTGAAAACACACGGCTCTTTTCTCATTTCGTTGCTTCCTTGATCCTCCCAGGGCACATGGAGACAAACCTTCAGCACCATAATGAGATGATGCTGGGAAGGGGAGTTACCAAGGGATGAGCCTATGATGCCTTGGGGTAATTACCAGCTTGGTTATGAATTTGATACTCTAAAAGTATAAATATTTTATGAGAATTCTGAGCTTTTGAATTACTGCCATTAGTAAGATCTACATAAATTAATTGATTTTATAATAAACCCCAAATGATTTACTCTTTCTTAGAATTACCACTGATCCTTAGGCAATATTCTATAGTGATTGGTCCCATAATCAATCACAATGTGAAATCAGCCCTATTGCCCATTAGGTACTGGTGCTGCACCCCTCTTCCCTTATCAATTATGTCAGTAAGTGACCTCTGAATTGAGTAGGTGATCTATGAAACAACTGGCTTACTTTGGTAAGATAGAAAGAGTATTATCTCTCAGATCAAAAGGCCTGGGTTCAAATCCTGCCCCTGATGCTTACTGCCTGTGTGTCCTTTGAGACTGGCTTCCCTCCAAAATTTCATCTGTGTACTGCCATTTTTTTTAACTTACAAGTACCATCCCATTGACCTGCTATGGCCAGGGCAGTTCCACTTTGTTTTCAGTTTCTATTTATTTTCCCAACTTCTCTGTAAACCATTACTTTGGAAAGAACAATTTTCCATATAGAATGCCAGAGTTAGTTATTAACTGGTATTTATAGAAGCTTTTAAAGTTTGTGAAGTACTCTACACACATCATCTAACTTTATCCCTGTTTTACAATTAAGGAAACCAAGACTGGAAAGTGATTGATCCAGGATTCCACTGAGACAGGATTGAACTCAGATCTACAGGGTCCAAGTTCAGTTCCCCCTCCATGACAACAAGCTGCCTCAGTAGACTAACTCATACTCCAGTGACCATTTCTAGAAGGCACACCAACGTTGGAAAAAAGACTATTAAAACACTCCTGAAAGCTTCCAGTGCGAAATCAGAAAATAAGAGAGGTAACAACTGAAGCCGGGCTTTAGAATGGGCTGCCAAGAAGTGTCAGTCTTTCTTAGAAACCTTCAGAGAGGCTGAGTGACTGCTTGTTGAATATGCTGTAGTGGAAATCCCTTTTGTATATGGGCTGAATTAAATGGCCACTAAGGTCCTTTCTAACTGATGAGTTCTGTGAGACTGGGAGCCATGTTAATTTTGGAATGATAAATTTTTATACAACACTTTAAGGTTTCCAAATCACTTCACATATGGATTTTCTCAGCTGATTGTCACAAAAATACCTTCAAGGTAGACAAAACAATCTGAGTCTCAGAGAGGTTCATGGTAAATCTACACAGTCACACACAGGAATGTGCTGGCAAATGTTTGACAATCCACTCTCGAAAAATGGAATTGTATTGCATGTGTGTATATATATGTGTGTGTGTTTATGTTTATGTACATACGCACACATATACACATATATGTGTGTAGACAACACACTTTTAAATTTAATTTATATCATCAACATTTTCTTCATCACTTTCTTAAGCCCAGATCACCAATAAAACAAGACTTGATTTGAACCATTTGCCAGTTTCTGAGGTATAAATGCTCATACTGATAATTTAGCAGTTGGCTCTCACACACTCAGGGCACATACACAGTATATCAAAAACTGGCATTAAGGTCAGGCATTTGCTAACTCCAATTGCAGCATTCTCTCCACTCAACCACACTGCCTGTCATTATATTTGCGCATACATGCTCCTCAGTGTGCCCATGCATATGCACACATCAGAAAGTCTGCTGTCAATCTCCCACTTACATTAGCCTTCAGTGAAGCCACAGCCATGAACTTCAGCCATGCAGGGACCCTCCTTCTTTATCTGGGTAACTATGTGATAATCTTCCAGAAGCTCCTAAGAATAATTCCCCTACTTTAGTACTTTTTTTATTTTTAAACGAGACAGCCAGAACCAAAACAGATCTGAAACTGAATCTCCCCCATTGCTCTATCTCTAGCAAAATAGCCATGAAATCATATTTCACAGAGTTCCTTCCTAAAATACCACATGAAAGTCCAAGAAAGAGCTGTTCCTAGTTACCCCTTCCATGCCAACCCTGAATTACTGACAATCAGCCCTTGCCTAGTCCCCCAGGCCTTTTTATCTCTTGTGTGTGTGTGTGTGTTGGTTTTTGCTTTTGTTTTTTTGTAAGGGAAAACAAAAACTTTAAGCCTAGATCTGCTCATTCTGGGCAAAGGGAGGATGTTGTAACTGCCTGTTTCCTCCATACATTATTTTTTTCTTTTTCAGAAACTTAGCACATAATAAAGATGAGTGTCTCACACCCCTCCTAACCCTCACTTAAGAGCCAATTGAGTAAAGAAGTTGTTCCACTTATTTCATTGCTGATTCCAGAAATTTATATACTTTACATTTGGGAAGGCCATGTACATGTTTCAAATTCCTCTTACTTACTCTAGAAATGGCAGTGGGAGGTCTAGGAATATCCATCTGTATACTGTACCAGGTCCATGAGGCAATCACTAGAACCTATGCTAGACTTGGAGTGAGAAAGTTCTTACTCTGAAATTGATAAGCCATTTAATAATGGGCATGTCAGTTAAACTCTCTGAACCTCAGTTTCCTCATCTATAAAATGGGAGTATAATATCTACATTAACTACGTCACAAGACTCAAATGAGGTAAAGCATATCGAATCTTTGGCAAACTTTAGACATAGATATGAATTATAAATATCACTTAATTTTGTAAATACATGAAACTTGAAATTTTCTCCTATTTAAAAAGCCAAAGAAAATATCAGTCATATATTTAGAGCCAGAAGAGACCAAGGGATATATAGACAAAGAAAGCTTACTGAAACTCAGAAAAATTCCTTATAGTTCCCAGGTACTTGCACACTCGTCTGTGTTCTTCTGCCTTTGTACCTCAGTTTCTCTGTTACTAGATGGATTCACTGAGGCAAAAGCTATGTCACTTCAATAAAATCTAGAGCTGAAAGGGAAGGAGGCCATTTATTGAAATTCATTTATTCTAGAAATGAGGAAACTGAGACGCAAAGAGGTGAAAATGGCTTGAACAAGTTTACACAGATAATGAGTATCCAAGGTGAGATTGGAACCTAGACTTCAGCTTGAATATTCTTTCCATTGCACATTGACACCTTTTTTGTTCTACGGACCTCTATGGAAGTCTGATGATTTTCGACATCTCAGGATAATATTTTTAAATGCATACAATAAAATCCATAGGGTCACAAATGAAACCAAAAATGCTGAAATACAGTTATCAATATAAATATTTTTAAACAAATCCCAGATTAAGAACCCCTGGCCTTAGAAATGATGATCTCTAAGACCACTTCCCAGTTTAAAAATCTTATTATGCAAAGCTTTAAACAGTTTCCCACATTTCTTTTCAAAGTTCTACCCTTTTCATTGCACAGCTGGAGGTTATTTTTAAGTATACATTGGTTATTTTGTTAACTATATTATATATTAATGTCTTTTTAATTTTCTTCATCTCTAACTAAAGCAAATTCATTACACAGGTAAGTGGCTTTAGACATCACATGGTGGCACAGTGGATAGAAATCTAGGCCTGTAGGAAGGCCTGAGTTCAAATTCAACTTCGGATATTAATTATATGTGTGACCCTAAACAAATTGCTTCATCACTGTCTGCCTCAGTTTTCTCATCTGTAAAATGGGGATTATAATAGCATCTACCTTCTAGGGTTGCTGTGAAGATCCAACGCCATCATGATGGTAAAACACTTCATGAACCTTAAAACACTATATAAATGCTAGCTATTATCATTTTAATTAGTATGCATTAGGGATTTAATGCCTACCTTGAGAACTAATAGCTTCTTACTTATGCCATCTCCTCATTAACAAGATGAGCATGGTCCAACTGAGACAGAACACAGTAGTATCCAGGAGGAGATGGAGCCAGGCCAGAAAGCCCCAAGGAGTAGAAGGTTTCAGTAGGATAACCTGCCAGGTATTCAACCAGGTTGTTGAAACCTCCAAAGCCAAACTCTATAAACCACTCCTGCTGCCATATTTTCATAGTTACATATGATACGGACTGATAATATAAGGTGTAATGAACATTAGAACTTTCCTATGCAGTGCTCCCTGGGATTGCCAAGCACTTACGGCTGCTCAAAGGAATTCTTACTGGTTTGGGCAGAAATCCTGGCCAGAGTTTCCCCTTCCTCAGTCCCTAGGGAGCTACTCCGACCCCTTGACTGTCCAGAGCCAAACTTGGACTGACAAACTAAGCCTCATCTCCTGAAAGGAGGAAGAGGATGGAAGCCCCTGGGAGTTACCCTGACAAGCAGTGAAATAAGTGAAAGCAATTAAAACTATTGCAAACTTAGTAGAATTTATGTTGCAGGGATGAGGTCACCAGCATAGACTCTGGGACCACAAGGCGTGTCTGGGTGGATCCTATTTTTGCTGAGCTCATCCACTGACACAAAGTTAGTGTTTCCTCATTCTCTGTCTTCCTTTCCACTGTTTTTTATTTTTTCCTGATAATTATTTCTGCTTTGGGTATGGCCAGCATGACTGGAAGCATGTGACCTGATAGAATTCTGGAGTTCATCAGGTAGACCTTCTCTTCATCTATCACTCTGGTTCAGGTCCTTGTCACCTTTTTCCAGGACTATTTCAATAGGTTTCTAATTAAGTTTTCTTCCTCAAGTCTCTCCTCCTTCCACTTTATATGTTTGCAACTCCCTATTTCTTGTAGAATCAAATACAAACACCCCTGTTTGACATTTTTACAACCTAGCTTGAACCTGCCTTTCCAGGTTTATGGTTAGATATCATGACCTTCCACATGCTCTTCAGTCTTGGTAAACTGTTCTTCTCACCATTCTTCACAAACAATATTCTTTCTCTCACCTCCATGCCTTTTCACAGTGTCCCCAGGCCTGGTATGCACTCTCTTATCACTTCTACCTCATAGAATCCCTAGTTTCCTTTAAAACACAGCTCAGATATCTGTGACTACACAGCGTCTTTCCTGATCTCCTTGGCTGCCCGCACTTCCATCTTCCTCCTTATTCCCTCAAAAAAATTCATATATATTTCCATATATGTACTTATATATGTGTATATATTCTTTTCTCACCAGAATATAAGTTCCCTGAGGTGAGAGATTGTTTAACTTTTTTTCTTTCTATGCTCAGTGTCTAGCATGGTGCCTGTCTCATATTAAATACGTAATAAATGCACTTTGTTGCTTAATTGGCCAATTCCCATCTGCTTCCTTTTGGCTGTCAGTGGGAAAAGCAGAGTCCTAGTCAGGGTGGAGCCAAGATAGCAGAGTAAAAGCAGGGAATTGCTGGAGCTCTCTCAAATTCCCCTCCAAACAATGTTAAAATAACCCCTCAAAATGAATTCTGGATCTGCAGAGCCAACAAAAGGATGTCTTGAAACAGTTTTTCAGCCCAAGACAACTTAGAAGATCAGCTGGAAAGGTCTGTCTCACTGGCATGAGAGTAGAATGCAGTTCAGGGCAGGCCTCACCCTGGCAAGCTCTTGTAGGCCTTGGGGGTGACTGAATAAACAATGACTTTCAGAGCTCTCAGTCCACAGACAGTAAAGAGGTTGGACAACTTGTCAGAAGGTGATTGCAGGGGATCCTTTGCTGGTACTGGGAGCAGCACTCTGTTACATTGCATGTAAGAGGTTCAAGGACACAATACCAGAGTCAGGAGGAGTGCTAGCAGGAGTCAGTACCCTAGTGACAGTTCCAGGATGGAAAAGAGTACTTGTGGTCACTCACAGAGCAGAGCACAGGCCAGAAGAGCAGTGACCACACCTTTCCTTAAATCATACCTCCTTGAAAGAACTGAGAACTTACAGACCTCCAGAATTAGCTCCAAGAACAATAGCACAAAAAACCTGAAGCTTGAAACTGTGCTCCCTCCATCCTAGGAGCAAAGCCCAACTTTAACTAAAGTTAAAAGTCAAAAACAGGCTGAAAAATGAGCAAATAATAACAATAAAAAATAAAAGTTAGAAAGTTACTATGGTAACAGAGAACAATAACATTGAAGCAGTTACATGCAAAGCCTCAAAGAAAAATGCGAACTGGTCTCAAGCCTGGAAAGATCTGAAAAAAATTTAATTTTTTATGATTTAGTATTTTATTTTTCTCCAATTACTCATAAAAACAATGTTTAACATTTTTTTTAATTGAGTTTAGAATTCTCTCCCCCTCCTCATTGAGATGGCAAGCAATTTGATATGGGTTATATATGTGCAATCACATAAAACGTATTTCCACATTAGTCATTGTGCAAAAGAAAACACAGATCAAAAAATAAACAAGAAAAATACAGTGAAGAAAAAGTGCGCTTCAATCTGTATTCTTTGGTGATAATTTGCATTTTTAATCATAAAATCATAATTTAATCAAAGATCATAATAATCTGATTTTTAATCAGAGCTATCTTGGATGATTGTATTGCTAAGATTAGCTAAGTCATTCACAGCTGATCATCTTATAATACTGCTATTAATGTCTACAGCATTCTCCTGTGTCTATTCATTTCACTTTGCATCAGTTCATGTAAATCTTTCCAGAATTTTCTGAGAGCATCCTGCTCATCATTTCTTATAGCACAATAATATTTCATCACAATTATGTTCCACAATTCATTCAGTCATTTCTCAATTGACAGGCAGCCCCTCAATTTCTAATTCTTTGCCACCATTTAAAAGAGCTACTATAAATATTTTTGTACATATGGGTCCTTTTCCTTCAAAAAGGTTTTTAAAAACCAAATAGGAGAGCTTGTGGAAAAATTGGGAAGAGAATCCTATTGAGGATCCTACCTTGTCCTACCCTTCCTCTGGTCAAGGAGACTGTAAACTTGGGGACTCTCTTTTCACTTCCTTGGAGTGTAATGAAGAAGAAAAGTCTGGCTTTAATTGTCACGTGCAGCTTCCTTCCCTTCAGGTTAGGGACCTCAGTGCTCCTCTCCTTACCTCTCCCTTCCAAAGCCTCTTGGACTTTCTCCTCCCTCAAGACTGCAGGTTGAGGAGAGAAGCAAAAGCCTCTCAAGTTATTCTCATTTCCCTTCCTTTCCCTAGGGTAAATAATCTTCAGATTTTTCTTGTTTCTATCTGTATGTGTGTTATATGAGAGGGGAGGAAGGCAGAGAATTTAGGTCACTTTATTAAGGAAACAAGACACATTCAGCTCTTTCTGTAAAAGCAAGGGATATTTTATTATCCCCCAGAGGGCACCATAAGCCCTTAGAAATTCTATTACCCTCCTCTAGTACCTGTATCCTCTCACCAATTCAATTACCCTCTTCTAGTTTGCCTCAGTTTCCTAATCTGTAAAATGAGCTGAAGGAGGACATAGCAAAGCATCCCAGTATCTTTGCCAGGAAGCCTCAAATGGGGTCACAAAGAATGAGGTGTGTCTGAAAAATTACTCAACAGCAAAGCACCTGCATTCTCTCACTCCGGATTTCAGTCCTCTAGGCACTTGGGCACAGGCCATGAATTTCTAAGCCTATATATACCTCAGGAGGTTGGGATGGTTCCGGATAATTCTCAGCCAAATGACCACATCAATTTCTGTCTTCTCCTCCTACTCCCAAAGCTTGCTCCATTGTTTTACCACCACCGGAAGTTTTCTTCAATTTAGATTAATCCCAGCAAATGTGTCTTGAACACAGTAGGTGCTTAATAAATATTTGGTGAGTTTCATTAAATTAATAGATGCATGGGGTCAGGGATTGGACCTGAGATTTCATTGGTCTAGGGAATTATCAGAAGAAATTCTTTCTGCCTCTGCCTAAAGCACAGAAAGGTTAAACCTTGCAGGGATGGGGATCTGCCTCTAGGGTCGTACAGTTAGTTGGCATCTTCCAAGGTCAATCTGGTTTTGAGGATGATCTGTTTTTGAGAGGAAGTGTTGCAGTTTACAGAAGAGCCCAGTATGGTGGATAGAAAGTGGCTTTGAAGTGGGCAAACCTTGGGTTCAGGAGACACTTCTGTCACAGACTGACTCTGGGCAAATTACTTAATCTCTCAATTCCCCCAAGCAATTCCCTAAGGCTAAAATTTGCAGAGTAGGTGGCATTCTGCATTGGTGGAAGAACTTATTACTCAAGCTCTTCCTACGTCCCTCCAATCACAAGTTAGAAGATTTTTTTGTTAATCTCCTATATTTGGGTAAAGAGCCATGACCTAACCCTGTTTTTCCTAGTATTAAACATTCCTTTCTAAATTTCTCCTTCAACAAAAACTTCTCACCTCTTCTCCTTCTTTTAGTTTCCCTGGCTTCCTTTAATTTCAGCAAAAAATCTTCTGTAAACAGTCTTCTGATTCTCCTTAGTATTAGTGCCTACCCTCTGAGATAATCTCCAATTTATTGTATGTACATATACACATGCACATGCACACACACATACACACACACATGCTGGTATTTAGTTGTTTGCATGTTGTCTCCTTGACCTCCTTGAGGACCATATGTTTGCCTCTCTTTGCACTCTCAGCTCTCAGCACAATGCCTGGCACTTAGTAGGTGATTAATAAATGCATGTAGCCCTGACTCCTGACATGGAATCAAAAGTCCCGGATCAAGTTTTTACTAATTTACTATCTGATAATAAGCAAATCATCTCTCCCCCACCCCACTTCAGTTTTATCAACTCTAAAATAAAGATATTTGTCTAGAGGATTTCTGGGATCCTTTCTAGCATTAACATTTCATAAATCTACTTAGAGCACTGAGACTCTACCAAGGTCTCCATGAAAAAAAATCTGGATTTATATATTCTTGCGACCACGCTGTCCCCTTCCCCTGGAGAGGCTCTGTGGATCAGTCAAAACTTCATACAGAAGCAATACATCCAGCTAAACAGGTCTTTCTTCCTCCACTTGGCAGGAATGGAAAGAAAACTGGCAGGTGAACACAATTGCTGCATCATGAGAAAGGCATAGGAAGCGGAGAAATAAAGGCACGGGAAGTTCAGGAGCAATAAATGAACTCTTCCAACTTTGACTGATTTTATTAAAATTGTATTTCAAAAGTAAATTGCAGATTATGGTAAAATATTTCCAGCAAATTTTTTGTTGGACTTAACATGCACTTTCACTGGCACACTCCCAATAAAGAAATTCTCTCTACTGATGCAGATGGCGCACCTGCTCTCCAACTTTAAGTCCTAGAGAACTTACTGGAGTACTAAAAGGTTAAGGGACTTACCTAGAGTCACTCAGCCAAAGGCAAAGCTTGAATTCAGCTCTTGCTGACTCCAAGGAGGACACCCTATTATACCAAACTGTTTCTCATCATATACAGAGATAAAGGTGGCACCTAAAAGCTAGCATTTCTCTATAATCTTGGACCCCAGGGTAATTATTTCTTTGTCATATCACATAACCTATGAAATTCACAGAAATCATCATAAACCCTTCTTTGCGTGTCTGTGTGAAGTTCAACAAACTACAAATAGGTTATTATCTCAGCTTGTCGCTTGTATGCAACCCCTGTTGCATAATATCTCTAGCAGTAGAGGAGCGGCCAACAGGAATTGGCAACTGATTGCTTCCTGGGAGTGAGAAAGAGTGAAGAGTCATTGAGGGCACCTAGACCGTGAGCTTGCGCAACTTGAAGCACGGCAGTGATCTCAACAGTAATGGAAACATTAGGGAGAGTAGGGGGCTATGGCGGAAAGTTAACGAATACACCATCTCTGTGCTTCTGAATCTTTTATCAAAAATGATCATCCCCCAGACCCTCTCTGACTAAAGGCCCATTCTATTGTCTGGAAAAAATCAGTATCCTAACTCCACTAGATTATGAGTTTCTTGAGAACAAGGGTTAACTTTTGCTTCTTTTTGTATCTCCAGTGCTTGGCAGAGTACCTTGCACATAGTAGGTGTCTTAATAGCTGTTTATTGCCTGGCTGGCTTCATAATCCATTTACCGATGCAACTTTTAATTACAAAACAATAATACAGGCCAAAGATCTTAAAAAGCACTGGCTAATGCCATAGCAATAAATAATCATAAAGTAAAGGGCCCACTTGGAGAATCATATTGCACTGATATGTAACATGGCACAACATTGCCAGTCCTATTTGTATTTCTCCATGAGCCAGTAACTTAATACCCTTTTTCTATGCAGCGCTGAAGACTTAATACATCGTTGCGTGTCACAGTTCAAGGCTACAAGCTGAGATCGGTATAAACAAGCTTACATCCAAGCTAAACTAAATAAAGGATCCTTCAATAGTCCTTCATATTTTATTAAAATTTGCATGCCTTAGACACATTAGCAAAAGCTAAGCAATTTTTCAATCCCTGAGGAAAATTTGCTTGCAGAGGATGCGGGTACATATGTATTCAAACTTGGGAATATCAGATACAAAATGGAAACCAGTAATTTATAAATCTAGATTTTGTAACAAATAGATAAAAATCTAGGAATAGAGAGAGCAAAAGCTTGCTTGATAAGTCCCTAAACAGTTTCTGTCAACTGTTCCTCTCTAACCTTTGAGTATCCAGATTCCCAGGGAAAAATAAAACCAGGGATACACTGGGAATTTGTTTAACAACTGGTTCTCTGGGGAAAAAAATGATACATGCAACACACTTTTAATCTGTCTTTTTAATATTTTCTCCATCACTCCTTTAAGTCTAGACAATCAATAAAATAATAAATCAGGACCTTATCTGTATCATTCGCTGATTTCCAAGGTATAAATGCTGATGTTGAAAATTCAACAATCAGCTCTCCCTAACTGCTTCAAGTCGGCTCTAGAGCACCTGAGCACAGCGCACAAATACTATCTCTTGCTTCTCAGGGATTTAATTGCTCATATGCTGCACAGCATGTGATGGGATGAGCACTGGACTGGGACTTTGGAGAGCTACTTACCAGCCATGTGACTTTGAGCTAGTCACTTTAAGCTCTAGGTCTGCTTCCTTTCCCAGGCTTCCCTCCAAGACAAACTCCAATTTATCCTATAGGTATCTTGTTTGTATGCAGTTGTCTGTCTCTCCCATTGGACCGAATGAGATCTCCTTGAGGACAGGGACTGGTTTTTGCCTTTCTTTGTATCTGCAGTGCTTAGCATGGTGCTTGGAATATTTTAGGAATCGTTGGGTGGAGTCATAGTGCCCAGAGTGCCAGGTCTGGGGTCAGGAAGACTCATCTTCCTGAAATCAAATTTGACCTCAGACACTTATTAGCTATGTGACCCTGGGCAAGTCACTGAACCCTGTTGGCCTCAGTTTCCTTATCTATCAAATGAGCTAGAGAAGCAAATAGCAAACCACTCCAGTATCTTTGCCGAGAAAACCCCAAATGGGATCATGAAGAGTTGGCCATGACTGAACTACAAAGATGCTTAATAAATGTTCATTGACTTAAGGGAGTTAGACCAGATGATCTTGAAGGTCATGTCTAGCTCCAAATCTTCTGTGGTTTTATAATAATTGATCAAGTCTCTCCTCTACCACTAAGTAGCTATGTGATCTCAGGCAAATCACTGTACTGGTTGAAGTCTCAGATTCCTCAACTGTAAAGGGGAGGTTTAGGACTAAATAATTTCTAAAGGTTCTTTCAATTCTAGTTATATTTTATGAATTCAAGGCTTCTAGATAATAAAAAGTATCAGTTTCAATAAAGCATAGATTTAGATCTGTTGGAGATGTTCTAGATCATGGAGATGTTCTAGTTCAACCCTACCCATCTTCTTCATTTTGCAGATAAGAAAATTGAGGTCCATTGAGATTAAATGACCCAAGGTCACAGGGCTTAATCAATAAGTAGCCTTCCCTGGTCCTCTGCCTTTATATCTTAAGCAGATGAAATTGACACTTTTGGGAGGGAGGGGGAGGCAATCAGGGTTAATTAATTTACCCAATGTCACACAGCTAGCTAGTAAGTGTCTGAGGTTGGATGTTGACTCAAGTACTCCTGACTCCAGGGCCAGTGCTCTATCCCAACTGACCATCTCAATCTATTTATGTTCAATATTTTTAAATTTTTTATCCCCAGAAACTCCTGAGTACCATTCGAAAGTAGAAAACATAATTACTAAATATATCTTTTAAAATCACATTTCATCTACGGAAGAATCATTTGCTTAACTTGCTCTATGAAAGACAATAAATTGGTATAATAAATATATAACCAAACAGGAAGTAGCCCAGTCATAATTGTAAAGAACATTTATTAAATACCTTCTTTGGGTGGGGCACTAAGGACAACAATGAATTTATATTTCTGGACATAAGGTTCTCAAGCACATTTCTAAAGCATTTTTCCCCTCCCAACCAACCTGATGAAGTAAAAGAGCAGAGAAATCTCTGTTTCCATTTTACAGATAAAGAAACCTGAGGCTGAGAGGAAAAGTGAACCTGGCCATAAGCACCAGATTTGGCATTTGATTTCAGGTTCTCGTACTCCTTGAGGAGCAATGGGTGACAACACCTGTATGAGCCTTTGCACTTCAGGTAGGTTCAAAGAGGACATGTGTAAGAGTTTAGCAAGAGAATCAGTGCTCCTGTACTCCCAGCATCCCTCCACACTGGGCCCCCAGGACTCAGGAGTTTTATGGATAAAAAGTTCTTTCTGTTGATCTTTTATGCAGCTGGAGTAGAGTTCCATGGGACAGCCATGAGTATAAGTTAGACTACATGGCTTCTGGGCTCCTTCCTAACACTGTAATTCTGTAGTTTTATGAGTTCCTTAAAGACTAGAAATAAACTGAAGAGAAAAGCTGGAAAGTCATGGGTTCAAGTTATGTGCCCAAATCAACTCAATCCAACTCCAATTCTTTTGAAGTCAATAGACGTATATAAAAAAGATTTTCTTCTATACAAATAAAAAAGATTTTTCTTCTATACAAATTAGTTCTTATCACTTACACAGAGACATTATTTAGAACTAATTCTACAATTTATCAAACTTGTATGTCAGCAAAAAAAAAAAGTCACATATCCAGAGAGTTTGTATCCTAAATCAAAGAAGTGCAGTCTTGGAGTCAGGAAGAACTGGTTTCCAGTCGTGCTTGTGTCAGTGCTACTGGTGTGACACTGGGCAAGTCATTTAACCTTCAAATGCCACAGTAAACTATAAAATCCAGAAGAGTTGATGAACTGTAGCAGTGGAGGGAATTTCCACATTAGTCATTCCACCAATGAATTCACAGGTCAGTATCAATATATGCTAAGTCACAACAAACTTGCCTCCTAGTCTCCTGGTTCCCTTGTTGATACGTACCGACTAGCCGTCTTAGACACGATGGAAAGAAAAATCCTTGTGTAACCTGTCCTCGTGGCTTTCTCTTTCCCTGTTTCTAGCCCATTATACACCACTATTTCTAATATGGCTGATTAACAGTAAGAAAAATGGTAAGGACAGATAACCCATCATATAACATGCATAGGTGGGGCTAATTCTACAACCCAGAGGTGAAGAGCCAGCAGTTGGGTTGGAATGATTGGATGAAGTGAATTCTGCATCAACAAGCATTTGTAAAGTGTTTTCTGTGTGTCCCAAAGGAAGCTGAATGTTCTAAGAGTCAGAGCAAGGAAAACATTTTAGGCATGAGCGATAGCCAGTGCAAAGACACAGGGACAAAGTAGGCTGCTATGACTCAACAGCAGAGGGCACGGAAGGAAGTAAAATATAATAAAACTAGACATTTGGAAGAGAATAGGTTGTGAAGATCTTTAAATACCTTACAATATAGTTTATGTTAGAGGTAGCAGGGAATCATTTAAATTTATCGAGTGTGTGGGGAGAAGGAACATCATGATCTATGCTGTTGGAAAAACACTTTGGCAGCTAAGCAGAGAATGGATTGGAATAGAGAGAGATTTGAGACAGGAAAACCAATTAGGAGACTATTGTATTGCAATAGTCTAGGAGAGAAGTGATGAGAGCTCAGATGAGTAATTGCTCTGTGAGTGGAGAGGGACATGTATAAAAGATGTTGAGGAGATAGAAGACAAGATTGGACCAATGAGGTGAGTGATCATGAAGAGAGGAGGAGCCCATCAACGTGGTTAGTCTGGATGATTTAGAGGATGGTGGTCCACTTGAGAGTACTCAGGAAGTTCTCAAGAGGGTTAGGCTTGGGAGTAAAGATAATGAATTATGGTGTGAGCGTGTTGAGTTTAAAATGTCTAGAGGACATTCAGCTCAAAATGCTCACTAAGGTGTTCATGATATGCGATTGAAGCACACAGGAGAGGGACGAGGGCTGACGTGGATATGAATCCCCAGCATGAAGAAGCTAATTAAAGTCTTAGGCTGTAAGACCAACAAGTGATAAAAGTACAGAGAGAAAACACAGTGGGTTCTTGTCTTTTCTTCAGTCTCTAATATCATCCTTGATTCCTCCATCCAGTTGATGCCTGACTTTTTCCAGCCTTGTTACAAAATATAGGCACTGACTTTGTCCTCAGAATAGGTGAGACTTTCTCAGCACTAATCACTTGAGAATCTTTAAGCTATAAACTTCAGCTCAGGGAAAACAGGACACCTGTGTTCCCCTAAATGAGGGTCTCAAGGACGCTTGGGTCCTCTAGGTCCTCAAGTGCATACCTTTGACTGAATCCAAACTTCACAGAACAAATCTCCTTGATAAAAGGATTTGTTTTGTAAAACTTGGACTCAGTCTAAAGGCCACACCCAAGAACCTAGAAGGCCACATGTGGCCTTGAGGCTGGTTCCTCACCCCTACCCTAAACCTTACTGCTTTAATACAAGATTGATTAGGAGGCAAAGGAAGCAGGCTCTGAAGAGTCATCACAAAGCCTAGACATCCTCTGGGGAATTTTCACAATCTAATGATCATTGACTTTTCTTTTCTCTACCTCCTCTCCTGTTCCAAGTTTCATGGTCTAATATATATAGAAACCATCATGACATACTGATTGTCCTTCCCAGCAAAACTTAAGTAGACTGCCCTCCTTGAGGGCAGGTATCTACATTTGTCTATGTATCCCCAGTATCTACAGCACAGAGGATAGAGAGTTGTTCTCAGAAGCAAACAGGCTAGATTTGAATTCTGGATGTGTGACTGGTTAAATCCCTTAACTTCTCAGCACCTTAGCAACTCTCTTAGACAGTGATAGAGAGTATAGGGAGTTCCCCATATAAGTGAAGTCAAGTCCAGTCTCCATGCCTATTCCCAATGCCTAGCACAGCCCCTTAATAATAGTAGGTGCTTAATATTTGTTGAAAGAAGGAACCATCCTCAGAAGGCTTCCTGATGTTTTCTGGTGGGGGTGAATAGATTGCTCACCACTGAATCCCACGCACAGAGATAAAGGAAGTCCTACCACATCAACAAACTCAGAAGAAGAAATCAGGACCATTGAATAATTTGATGAAAGAATTACTGGGGCTTGTTAAAATTAAAAAGCTGTTATAGTTATCAGAGTACAGAAGCTCCAGGCAAAAATTTTGAGAGCCAAAGTTAAAGGACTATGGCAAAGAAGTAGCTGAATCCACAACTTCAAGGACAACTGTGTCCCTGAAATTTCCAGGAATATGCACTCCATCCTTCCCACTGCCCTCTGCCAAAATTGGAATCCACTACTAGAAGTAAGCTACCATGAGTTACAGCAACAGTTATGTAGGTTTCTTGCTTCCAGCTCATGAAAAAATCTTAAGTGCTGTTAAAAATTCCCTATTCCACCTCCTCTTCCAATCTTCTCTTCTTTCTATATCCCTTAATAATTGTAGACTTTCTGAGTAAGAAAAAATTGCTAAAGCAATTCATAGAATCCATTGTAATTGGGGTTCTGAACACATACTATAGCACCTATAATGGCCACAGAAAACTACACAACTCCTCATTCTAATCCCAGAAGCTCACATGCTAAATAATCAAAAAAGCGTCTTTTCATAAACCTCAAATAAAGTGTCTAATAAAGTCTACTGTTATTTATTAAGCACCTACTGGTGCCAGACACTGTGCTAAGCCCTGGGGATACAAATACAAGCAAAAAGAATGACAGGTTCTGTTCTCAAGGAGCTCCTATTTCAATGGAGGAAAGCACCACAAAAAAGGGACTTGAAAAAGGGGAGTCAAGGGAGAAGTACACTTGTGGAGAATGGCAACTAGGTGGTACAATGGATAGAGCACCAGTGCAGGAATCAGGAGGACCTGAGTTCAAATCTCACCTCAGACACTTGACACTCACAAGCTGTGTGACCTTGGGCAAGTCACTTAACCCCAATTGCCTCATCCTGGGTCATCTCCAGTCATTCTGATGAATATCTGGTCATTGGATTCAGATGGCTCTGGAGGAGAAGTGACCTGCACAGCTCTCCCTCACTCAGAACAAAGTCAAGTGCAAGTCATGTCATCATGTCTCTAATGGCATGGTCTTCTTCGGCAACAAAGGACGAACACACACACACACTTGTGGAGACATGGCGTAAAAAGAAATCCAAAACTCAGAAGTGGAGCCTGGAGGAATGAAGAAATTACCATGGCTGGTCTGGATACTTTCCTTAAAATAGAGGTTCCTGAAAGAACTGACCAATCAGAGGAAGAGGCTGTAGAGACGGAGTGATCTTCCCAGGTGAAAAGACTGCTGGGGCACAGTAGAGAAAGAAGATTGGAGAATCAGGTGTGTAACCCAGAGAGTGTAAAGTGTACAAAGGAATCAATCACACAGAACCGTTTTCACTTGGGTTATCTCAGCTCCTTACTTCATTTGAAAAACTAAACTGCTAATATTTTGCATCCCAAATGAATTGAGAGTCCTTGGAGCCCCTTCAGCAGAAGGTTCAGCCAAAGGCTAGACCCTCCAAAGAATACATACTTGATTTCTCCTTCCAGACTGGTCATTGGTTATGTATCTGATAGGGGATGAGAATCTGGACGTTATTGACAAACTGAGGAAAGGAGTAGGTGTTTAAGGGTCATGGGTGTGGGTTAGGAGAGAAACCACAGATGTGATGAAGGAACCACATCTGAATAGGGGCTGGACCTAAAAATTAGCTTTGCGTTCCAGAGAACTCAGGCGGGTCTGCTTCCCAGAAGGAGGATCCCTGTTCCTGTCAAAATCTGCCTGGACCTTTTCAGGAGGAGGTTTTTCTGGCACTCTAAAGAGGGAGGTTGCTTAGTTGACCTAAGCTTTCAATCAATTCTATTACTAAAAAAGCTGAGTCTGAGATATTCAGCTCAGCCGGTCTCCCTTGTCCTGAACTGAGTCCATCAAGACTCCAAATGACCTTCTGTGGCTATTTCTAGGTCCCAGCTGCTCTCTCCTTCACACTGAGAGGAAAAGATAACCAAGAATAAACTGGTCTCATACATTTTTTTAAGATTTTCTTAATCAGCTTATCTTCTCTAACAGACCATAAAGATTTTTAAGCTTCCTTTGGAATAATGATCTTCAGTTTTGTGAGTGGATAGTAAAATAAACCCCAAGAGCCTAAACCTAGACCCTCAGGAATTCATAATCTAGCCTTGGGAGTGTTTCTGCAAATCCCAGAGTTCCACCAGGGCAGGCCAAATGAAGGCTGTCCTTGAAGGTTCACAAGGAATAAGAAGTTTAAAAAGGGGAACTTACAGACTTTTGGTGTAACCTAGAGAAGAGGTCAGATAGTACATCAATATAATGTGTTATGTTGTAGTTGTAATAATAATGATATATTATCTTGTTTAAAACATATCTATACGTTTATATGCATATATATGTATATGGGCATATATTTATAGTGAACATGTATATATCTCCATATTATACATACATATACATATGTACATATATATATATATATACACACATACATATATCCTACTAGATCATGAGAGACACAGATCATGCCTTCTCCTGACTTTATATCTCTCCCTGTTCCTAGAACAGAACTAGGGCATAATGAATGCTAATTGAAATGAATTGGTTTGCCTTGGTGAGGGGGATGGGAGTGAGATAGACAAAATTAATGAAGACAGTCTGACATGGCAGGTAGAGTCTTGGAGTCAGAAAGACCTGTGTTCAAATCCTGCCTCAAACCGATGCTAATTGCATGACCCTGGGCAAGTTTAAAAAAAAAAAGTCTCCGAGGCTTGGTTTCCTAATCTGTAAAATGGGGATGATAATGATAACTGCTTACAAGGTCATTTTAAGGACCAAATGAAATAATAAGGTAAAGTGTCTTAAAATATTATAATTATTTATATTATATTTATTATTATATTATAATATAATTATTTATAATAATCATTTACATTATATTATATATTATATTTATATTATAAAATATTATATTATCCACTACTTTTATTGTCCTTAATGGGCTGCTTTGAGGCACATTAGCCTCATGTTTCTTAGTCCTCTTCAGCAAAGGGACCCCTTTTTTCCCAAATGGCTGCCTCCCTTATTTAATGCTTAGTACCAGTTGAAAAAGAGGAGAACCCTGGGTCAGGAGACTAGAGTTTATGGATAATGTTTCCTACCTCCTCTATCTCTTAGGGTCCCCCAACTTCCTTCAAGGCTCTGCTCAAGTGCCATTTTCCACATGGTTCCATCCTGAGTCCCCTAGGTGCTGATGCGCCCTTGTCCCCCACCCCACAATTATTTCTGAATGTGCTTACCTTTGAATATGTTACTTCTTCCCAAATAGCTTTTTGAAAGTTGGGATTGTTTTGTTTGACTGCTTGTTTTGTCTTTGTATTCCTGTCACCTTGTAGAGTTCCTTGTCCATAGTGGGCACTTAAAAAATGTATTAAATTTAATTGCCTTGATGGAATGTACAGGCCCTCTAGCCCTGTTCCAGGGCAGGACTAAATTCAAAGTCTACTATAGGCTCTAAGTAGGGTCCAGGGTGCTGACTAAATACTCCCCAATATGGAGACCAAGAGACAGTTATAATCATAAAGTACCCAGCAGAATAGAAGTCAGAACTCCTGTTTAAAGAATCCAAGATTAAAAAAAACAGGAAGACAAGCCATGGATGTGGATTTAGCAGGGTGCATGAGGTCCTGTGGGCCTGGCGGTCAAGACCATTACCCAAAATTGGCAATGTGTGGTAGACACTCCTAACTCTGTGAGGGAAATCTAATGCTGTCAAATTTCCCCTGAATGTTTAAGGAAACTAGATAGCTAGAAGACTGCTGGGGAGCAGAAAATTGGTGGTGGTGAATACTGACCTCTATTTGGACATATAGCATAAGGGTACAGAGAGTGAATGCCAAGGAAAGATCATTAAAGGTCTTTGCTGGGAGGCACTTGGGTCAATATGGTGGCTCTTGGTACCCTTTGATGCCTATCATGGCAGTTGAAAGTGGGGGACAACTTTTCTCTTGAATGTTTATGTGAGTTCATGCAAGGCTTTATGCTGCTCCTAAGGAGCCCGCATATAGTACACTTCAAAATGGGTAAAGAAGTGATGCTAAATCTATGGGGTCAGATCTCCTGAGTGATTCCAATCTAGTTAGCTTCCAGTTTCCATGTTTAATGAAGGATGCCAACAGTGGTAACAGTTCTGGGCTTAGTCACAGTGCCTCAGTGCAGGTGAGAGCCCACAGCTGAAAGAAAAAGTAGAAACCAGGAATTACAAGTCTGAGAAGGGATTAGCCAGGAGGCTGGAAGGTCTATGACCAGGTGTTGTTGAGCTATTGTCTCAATTTCCCAGCCTCAGTGGGATGATGAATCCTAGAGTGCTTTTGTGCCTGGGCATGAATGACTGGTCCCTCTCTCTATTTTCCCTGGCATTTCCTTCAGCTGAAGATCACTCATCACTGACATCCTCTTTGATCTCCATGACAATGGCCAAGTTCACACTGTGTCCAATAGGGAGTTTGTGAATGGGAGACGTCAGATATTGTAGAGAAGAGAAAGAAGGCATTCCCTTCACCTCCCATTCCTGCTCCTCTTGCCACTGCTTGGAACGTTGGAATAAGTTTTGGCTTATGTGATTACATCCATTGATTTCCCACCATGGGCTCTGTTTACATTTCTAGTATATTTTTTGGAAGAGGTAAAAGTTCGGAATTAATCTTCCTTCCTAGCAAGTTAACCTTATACTGAGGAGAATTGATCAATTCATTAATAAACATTTATGAAGTACCTACTATGTGATGGACACTATGCTACATGGTGGGGATACAAAAAGAACAAAAACCATCCCTGCCCTCAAAGAGTTCACAACTGAAGCATTTTCTAAAGAAAAAGAAGGCTTGTACATCCACAGACTAGAAGTAGTGCCCTCCTTGAAGTCAGAAGAACTTGGTTCAGTTGTTATCTCTGATATGCCCTACCTGGCTTTCTTGTTCCTTGCACACTCCATCTCAGGTGTGTGCTGAAGCCAGCTTAGAGCCGATTGTTAAATTTTCAGTGTGAAAATTTACAGTGCGGAAATTAGCAAACACAAAGTCAAATCAAATAAATAAACCAAAGCAGGGTTTGATTTATTGTTCTGTGGATTGTCTATACCTAACCAAAGGATGGAGAAATGTTAATGCTAAAATTAACTTTTAAATGTGGCATGTAAACTTTTTTAAGGAGAGCCAGTTGTTAAACATTTTTCAGCACATCCCTGCCCCCTCTCTTATTTTCCTGTATTTGCCCTGACTGTCTTCATGCCTGGAATGTTTTTCCTCCTTGGATGCCTACAAAACTCAGCTCAAAGCTTGTTTTGTTCAGAGGGTTTTTCTTAGTTTTTCTAGTTCCTAATGCCTTCCTCTATGAAATTACCTTCCTTCTACTCTGAATATATCTTGTGTGTACCTAATTATTCACATATTGTCTCCCTCATTAAAATGTAGATTCCTTGGGCAGAGATTTTTTTTTCCTTTCTTTGAATCTCCAGAGTTCAGCATAGTGCCTAGAACATTTGCTTCTTTTCCTTCAGTCTGACTCCTCAGGACCCCCTTTGGTGTTTTCTTGGCAAAGATGCTAGAGTGGTTTGGCATTACCTTCTCCAGCTCATTTACAGATAAGGAAACTGAGGCAAACAGGGCTGAGTGATTTACCCAGAGTCACTTTTTAAGGTCAGTTCTGATTTCTGAAAGATGAGTCTTGCTGACTCCAAACCTGGTACTCCACCCACTGTGCCACCTAGTTGTCCACCTAGCACATGGAAAGCACTTTAAAAACGCTTCTGGACTGACAAACCTTAGGAATGTCACATCCTTTGAGTATATCTTTTTCAAGCAGACACCCTCCAAGGTACCAAAAATCTCTCCATCTACATGATACCAATCTAGACTATTTCTTTTCTTTTCTGGTTTACTAAACACTTATGTAAACCATTCATATAGTTACAACAGCTAAAGAAAAACAACTTTGAAAAATTTAAGAACTCTGATTAATACAATGACCAGCCATGCCACCAGATGACCAGTGATGAAACACACTATTGATGTCTTGACAGAAAATTGACTCAAAATGCAGAATAAAACATAGATTTTTGAATAGAGCAAATGTGTGACTTATTTTTGTGTAAATGTACTAGTAACAAGAATTGTGTTTTTCTTTTTTTTCACAGGGGGTGGAAAATTTGAGGAAGAGGAAAATTAACCATAATATTGGGGGGCAGAAAACAGAGCAATTGAAGCATTTTTAAAACTGCACCGAAGAGAAGAAAGTCCAAAAGGAAACATAGACAACCAGGACAAAGTCAAAAGAAATGTGTTGAATTTATTATGTACTTTTATTTAAAAAGTAAGCAGTAAATAATAGAGACTTGTGTTTCTATATGTAATCTTCTTTTTTCCATTCCATTTATATGTGGAAATGTTTGGTTTTGCTGAATTATTCAATTCAGAATAAAAATAAACTTTATTTTTAAAACACTTTGTTCAATTATATTATATGCCAACAAAACTGATAAATGAAAATGGATAAATATTTGTAAAAATATGAAATGCTCAGATTCACAGAATAAGAAATAGAGAATTTATATAATCTAATATCAGAAAAAGTATTTGAAAGAACCATAAAATACTGAAGTTATTGAGGTAAAAGACCTCAAGACCAGATGGATTTATAAGCAATTCTATTAGACATTGAAAGACCATTATTTCTAATATATCATAAATAATTTGCAAAAGTCCCTACCAAACTTTTCTATGATACAAATATAGTACTAATATTGAAATGAGGAAGAGATAAAGCAGAGAAAGAAATATATAAACAAATATCCGTAAATAAAACTGATGAAAAATAATAAATAAAATATTAGTGAAGAAGCCAAAATAACATAGCAAAAAGGCTCTGAATGGGTTGCATATATACAAGGAACATGTGCTTGACTCAACATTAGGAAACCTACAAACCTAATAGATCATATTTATCAATAACAATAAAAGTTGTATAATTATATAAATGAAGAAAAAGCTTTTTGACAAGATATGGCACCCATTTGTGTTTTTAAAACAAACGTTAAAAATCATAGAGATGATTGTGTTGTGTTTGTCCTTCTTTCTCAAAGAAGACCATGACATCAAGATGATGACATGACTTGCAGTTCACTTTGCTTTGAGTGAGTAAGGGCTGTGCAAGGTCACCAACCTCACTTCCTTCCCCTGAGCCATCTGGGTCCAGTGGTCAGATACTCATCAGTATGACTGGAGATGGCCCAGGATGCACTGGGAGACAACTGGCCATTTTAGGCTAAGGTGTTATGAGATTCTCACTTTGGGTGAGTTATATCCATCTTTAAGTAGTTACTCAAGGGATGGCCCTTTTAATAAAAAAAAAAAAATCAAACTGAGAGGGGAAGACCATTAGGGCTCCTGGGTAAAAGAGAAGTAGTCATTATTTAGTATTTAGGAATGGATTATTCCTTACTGTAGTAAATATTATTTATCTAAAATCAAGACTAGCATCATTTATAATGAAGAAATCTTAGAGGAAAAACAAAAGATCAAGTTTAAAGCCAGCATGTCCATTATCGTTAATATTGTTTTATGTAGATTCAGAAAAGCTAGCTATAGCAATAAGAAAAAGAAATTAAGGGACTAGACATAGTAAAAGAGGAAACAAAATGATCAATTTTTATAGGTGATTCATTGGATGACTCAGAGAATGCTAGAACTAATTGAAATTATGACAAAGCAGCAGGATAAAGGATAAATCCACATAAGTCATCAACATTTCTATTATTAACAAAATTCAAAGGAAAGAAAATTCCATTCCAAATACCTATATACTATACAAATCTACCTATCAAATTACACAGGAGTAATATGAATATAATTATACAATTTTCTTTGCAGAAATAAAGATAGACCTAAAAATGAGTTGATATTATTCTACCATGGTTGGGCTGTGCCCTTATAATACAAATGACGACAATGCCTAATAATTTACTTACTCCATGTAATAGCAGTCACACTACAAGGCAAAATAATAACAAAATTCATATGAAATAACAAAAGAACAAGTATCTCAAAGGAATTAATAGAGGGGAAAGTAGGGAGAAAAGAGACCTTGCATTATGGAATCTCAAACTAAACAAAAAGCTATTTGGTGCTGGTTGATAATAATCTTAGTGCCAAGGAGAGTAGTTTTGGTCACGCAACATCCACTGGTTAATGCTGTTTTGTGAACACATTCTTAAAGTTTCCTTTGCTATCTTCAAATACCAGACAGCCATGGCAAGTGAAAACTGCACTAAACAAATGTTCTTCGGCCTAGCTGCCATTTTCATGGACAGCTCCGCTGATCCTTACCGTGAGGAGTCACCATATGCTTCAACACTTTTCTTCCGAAAGTCATTAGAATCCAGCCGGAAACACTGACATCAGCAGCTGCAAGGTGATGTTTCTAACAGTTCACAGCAGGGAGACCATTATTTTCTCACAATACCTCAGCCTTCTTCTCAGTGTAATTTTTCACAAAGAGTAAAGCCTTCAAAGCCAAAAAGGGTGAAATTTAAGAACTGCCTTTTATTTTTCCATGTGACTATTCCAGGGGAATTTTATTACCTTTGAGAGACAAAGTTGACTATTTTGAGAAGTCCAGCCTTAACTTTCATTTATACAATAGTGATAAATCCCTACCAGAAAGTATTGGTAAGGGAAGATTTCTGTCTTTCCTTTTTTTAATTAAAAAATTACGATGTGAACACAAGTAGTTACACTGTGTTCCTACCTGAGAAAAGGCCAAGAGTCCCAGGAAAATAACAGAGAAAAGAAATAAAAGTCAGTTCTAAGGCAAATTAATTTATACCAGTGATATGAATAAAATCTCCTTATATTTCTGACTCATATACTTTTTTATTTTTTTATTTATTATTATTTTATTTTTATGTGAGGCAATCAGGGTTAAGTGACTTGTGTCTGAGGCCATATTTGAACTCCTGAATCCAGGACCACGCCTCTATCCACCACACCACCTAACTGCCCCAAGTACATGTGTCCTGTGACAGCTTTATGAGTAGGCTGCCAGCTTCATAGGTATATAAGTGGTACAATCCAAAGGACACTAAGAAGGCATTGTGTATTTCCTCAAATGTCAAGGCAGGAATCTTGACAATTCTTTAAAATTTCATTCCTTTAAGTTATAAACATTAACCTTAGTTGAACTTGCCCTCAGATTGCAGACCCAGTCCATCACCAACACTGTACTGGAAGCCTTTCCATCTTGGTTAAAGCACAGCTTACACTTCACTGACATTAATAGGTTTCAAGGTCCCAGGGTCACCTCCACACCACAATGAGTCATCAGAGTTGGAAGCTTGTGGCATATTGCCCATGATGACCTACATTCAAGAAATGGAATTAAAAAAACACCACGACCAAAATGTGTTTTACTTTTGTACTTGTATCCCAGGGCATGGCACATGATGCATACTTAAGAAATATTGATTGATTGGAGGCAGCTTGATGGAGTAGATAGAGTGCTGGGAGTTCAAATGAAGACTCAGATACTTTCTAGGTGAAAGTCACTGGGCAAGACACTCTCTCTCAGCCTTAATTTCATCATCGTAAATGGAGCACCTACCTCACAGGGTCATTATGATCATCAAATCAGATAAAATTTGAAAAGTATTTTACAATCTTTATACATACAAATACATGGTTGCTCAATTGTTTCAGTAAAACATTTGGGGTTTTCTTGGCAAAGATACTAGAGTGGTTTGCCATTTCCTTCTCCAGCTCATTTTACAGATGAGGAAACTGAGGCAAATAGGATTAAGTGACTTGCCCAGGGTCACACAGCTAGGTTGGATTTGAATTCAGATCCTCTTGACTAGAGGGTTAGCACTCTATCCACTGCACCATCCAGCACACACACACACACACACACACACACTACAATGGTGTAAATAACCAAAAATGGCTATACTCTGATTAATTCTAGTGCCTAAACTTTGACCTAGAGAATAAATAAATTATGGAACAAACCTCCCACGTCTTAATAGAGAGGATATGCTAAACATCACATGTGCCATCAGAGACAGTTTGTTTTGCTTCACTGTTTTTCTTGTTGCAAAAGACAGGTGCACATAGCCGGCATTTCACAAAAATGTGTGGAATTGAATTTTACATGATGTCAGAATACATTAAAAAGACTAAAAGCAAAAATGAAACAATCTACTATAATTAATAGGAACATTACTTAGCCTCCTTGCAGAAAGAAAAGATAGTAAGACTTCATTCAATTACATAGCAAGGGTTGTAGTGTTTAAAAGGTTATATAAATAAATAACTGCTTAGTAGACCAAGCAGCCAGTGTTATTCTGTACCATTTAACTCATACATTAGCTTAGGATGTGTCAGACATCAAATCTCCAGAGTAATATATGGCCTTTCTTCTCCTGAAAGCATCGTCTCTAACCAATAAAATCACCCTGTATCAGTTCCCAGAGGCTAAGATACCTTTAAGCTAGTCATCCTGTTCCACACTCTTAATGGTTCATAGGCAGGGAAAACTGGCCAAGAGCCATTCCTCGGCCCCTACTCAATCCAATCCAATTCAGCAAGCACAAAATAAAGACTTACCTTATGCCCCTACAAGGCATATATCCTATGTTTTGTGCCAGAGATTGGAAATACAAACCTAAAATTAAATCATTCCTACCTTCAAGGAGCTTACCTTTGATACATGGGCAGTAAGTTGCACAGTGGATAGATCTCCAGGTCTGGAGTCAGGAAAATTTGAGTTCAAATTTGACCTCAGAAACTTACTTAGTTATATGACTCTGGGAAAGTCACTTAACCCTGTTTGCCTCAGTTTTCTCACCTGTAAAATGAAGTGGAAAAAGAAATGGCTAACCACTCCAGTACCTCTGAGAAGAAAATTCCATATAGGGTCACCAAGAGCAGACTGTTCAGCAACAAATACAGCATGTATCTTACTACAGGAACATGACTTTAGAACTGAAAGAGAACTTAGAGATTTCTAGTCCACCCACCCCATTATACAGATAAGGAAACTGAGGTTAAATGATGTTGCACTGGACTCAAATGGCTCTGGAGGGGAAAGTGAGGCTGGTGACTTTGCACAGTCCTCCCCTCACTTAAATCAAAGTCAGTTGCAAGTTATATCATCACCTCCCTGCTGCCATGGTCCAACTTCCCTAGTCCTAGAAGTGGGCTAGCCCCAAGCTATCTCACAGCAGAATTAAGCCTTTTTTTCCAATTACCAGTTGTTTTTCTTTACCTTTGGTCAGAAATTTCAAACACTATCTATTAATTATTAGTGGACTTAAAGCTGACTAGGAAGTGTGGAGAAGCAATTATCTCTATGCCACTCTGGCATGACTGTCATGATCCCCATTAACATTGGCAGGTGGAATGTGATTTTGATTTGGGTGCGTATCTATCATCTAAGTACAGTAGACTAGCTAAACTGGGGGAGTCTCACCTCAGGGTCAGCTTCAGGGGATGAATGATGATTTTTTTTCAGCCATAGACATTCTCAAAGACCAGCTCCAAAGTTTCAGAAGGGCTGAGGTCTGGATGGAGAGAGGAAGCGCATCTGTGCCAAAGATGAAGCTATAAGCCCTTGACGTGCTGGAGTTCACAAGGCTATCTGTATTTGTTGCAGGAAGGAGGGAGGAAAAAAGGGAACAGTGCTTCTGCCTAAGTGTCTATATAGTCTATATGAACATTTGCAGTGGAGATGTCTCTAAATTTGCTCATCTCACATTTCTTTTGAGCTATGGCAGTTCTGCTTTACTCATAGAGCACAACTCCTTCTTTGATGTAGACATACACCATGCCGAGTGGTCCTATGCCAATGTCTCCCATGTCTCACAACCAATTCCAAAGTTCTTTAGAGAGACCTGGAAAGTGTCTTTGTATCACTTCTTCTGATCTCCATGTGAGTGCTGGCCTTGTGTGAGTTCTCCATAAAATAATCTTAAGCAAATGTATATTTGGCATTCAGATAGTGTGGTCAGGCCATGGAGTTGCCCTCTGTGGGATAGAGTTTGAATGGCTGGCAGTTCAGCTAGAGAAAGGACTTCAAGTGTCAGGTACTTTATTTTGCCAGGTGATCTTCAGAATCTAGTTGTGTGGGAGGCAGTCCACAACCTCACCAAGCCTCATTTTCCTCATCTCTAAGATGATACTAATAAAGCATTTCTTCAAAGGGCTAATGTGAAGATCAACTGTAATAATATATGTAAAGTCCTTTGCAAACCTAAAAGCCCTACATAAATTTTAGCTATTTGATTTTTTTTAATGCAAGGACTAAATTAGGAGGGTTCTCATAGTGCGTATTAAATCAAGTAGCCTTCTGAACGACTGAAAAGAGATGTATCTTCAACTGGTCTAAGCTGAGACTTATTGCAAATATATGATTGTATCCTACACAATTGTGTAGCTGTTCAAGTGTGCTTCTTGCCCAGATTCACCCAACTAGTAACTGAGTCAGAATTCAAACTTAGATCTTTCCAACCCCAGTTTCAGTACTGTAATTCACTGTTCCTAAGTATACAGTTATCCCTGCCGCATCTAAGGGGTTAGGGGCTCAGCAGCCCTGTGATCTGGAAAATTTGTATAAAATGTTTTGGCCCTCATTCTATACCAGAGAAGAATTCTGAATTATTATGGTATTAAAGATAAAATATGTTGATATTATATAATACCATACATATGTTTAATGCATTTCTGAGTTTCTAAATGTTTTCTGTGTCATCTCTTGACCTTGCGTGTCATCTGTGGCTTCCATAAAGCCCCCAAAAAATTCTCACTTAATTTCTTGTGCTGACTCACAATATATCTCAATGGGGAAAGTTCCAATGTGGAAGGGATAATTATGTGTGCATACACACACATGTACATGCATACATATATTCACATATACATATGTATACACACGTACACATGTTTGTGTGTATATTGTATCCTTATTCCACTCTACTCCTATTTGAAGCTTTTTTTTTTAACCGAGTGGTATTTGGAAATACCAACGTAAATCAAAACTTGTTCCTCATCTTAAGAGCTGCCTGAGTTATTGAGTGACGTGCCTACCCCCCATCCCACAGTGTTGGAGGCAGGACTCATTTCAAAGGCAACTCTCTAGCCAGTAGGCAAAGCTGCTTCTTATTTGAGGCATAACCCTCATCAAGACTGCTTGACAATCCCCCGCAGCATAATGAAATCTGGGGTTGGTGCAGGGACAGAAGGTAAGTCAGTCCACTTGAACCCAGTCAGTTTTCTTGAGTTGTACTCTCCTATCCGCAAAGTTCTTGCCTATTCAAGACCTCTCCTTTTCTAAGAGAGAGCTGGTCCTTCTGTTACTGCCACTTCCCACTAATCTTGGCACAAGCAGAGCAGTAAACCCACTAATGCAACTCAGTAGAAAACAGAGTCTAATAAAGAGCTGAGATCATCTTTCAGAGCAGAGACAGGACGATGTTTGCACAAGAGCTGTTCCCAAAACTTTCAGCAAGCCTTGGCAAAGCCACATGCTTCACATCCACAAGAAACTCTTTAATCCTGGATAATACTAAAGATGCCACATTCATCAATGCATTCACAACAAAGGCCAGTCTTGCCAGAGGGCACCTATAGCATTGTAGCATTTCTTTGATTTGATCGTTGCATGGCATAAATTAAGTATCCCTAAATAGTTGTTCTAGGGTTGCCAGAGTCATTCGGACATTTATTTATATACGGGTACACCATGACAGTGATTTAATACTACCAACTTCATTCTGCCTGCTCTGATGACTTTTATCATTGGAAAATAAAATAGTTTCTGGAGAAAGAATCCATCTCCCCCCGCTAAGCTAGAGGAAGGGCTCCGTCAGGTTTCACTCGGCACCAGGGTAGTCACAAATCCACTTTTCTTTTGTTCTGCCGGACTCTTAAAATATTTCAATCATTTTAATAGGCATACGTTCCTTTCTGCTCCTCCTTCTTCATCTGCTGACAACTTTATCCCTATCTCTGTTTAGCTCCCTCTTTTCTTACCCTTTTCCACTTAGGCTCTCATTTCCCTCCATCCATCCAACCATCTTCTTCCTAATATAGCTCTTTAATCAGGTGGTTCAAATAATGAATCCTACCCATAAACGCTTACTTAGAAAACTAAAAAAATACATTTCAACTCCCTCTACCCTCTACCCTCTACCCTCAAACTGAGGCTTCCCGGAGGAAGCCTTCACACTTCAAATTTGTGGCTTTCTGGGAGAAGCCTTGGGGCTAAGTCAGATAACCCCTACTTTATCAGAATCTATAAATGCATATATATGCACAGGTAATAAATATAAATGAATAGGAGCAGCTAGGTAGTGCAGTAGTTAGAGCACCAGCCCTAAAATCAATAGGACTTGAGTTCAAATCCAGCCACAGACACTAGCTGTGTGACCCTGGGCAAATCACTTAAACCCAATTGCTTTACATATGTGTGTGTGTGTGTGTGTGTGTGTGTAATATATAAACATGTACAAATAGAACCTTTTCTTATAAAATTGTATTATCTACGTAAATCTAAAAATTCAAAACTATGTAGATTATCATTGTATCAATGTATCATTGCATAGATACATTGTATCATTGTATGTGTGATTCCATTCATATAGATAAGCCTATAGTTTCAGTTCTGTGACTATGTCACCGAAGGTAAGTCACTTAATCTAGCTGGGCTCCAGTTCGGGGTGTGCTGGTCAGTACTGGATTACCAGCTCTCTGGTGGAAAAAAATACACACAAAATATAACTTTTAAGTTTAATCTGTATTTTGAACATTATCTCAATCATTTTCTCAAGTCTCAATAGTTAACAAAACAACAAATCAGGTACTGGTTTCTAGTTCGCCAATTTCCAGAGTTTAAGAGCTCACACTGGATATTTAACAATCAACTCTCAGAAGCTCATTGACACCAGCTCCAGAACATCTAGAGCTCTACTCTCATTTGTACAGAAGGAGGGAGAATAAGCATTTATTAAGCACCATGACACTGCACTTAGTGCTTTACAAATATTATTTCCTTTGATTCTCCAAACAATCCATGAAGTATGATCCCCATTTTGCAGTTGAGGAAACCAAAACAAAAAGAGTTTAAGTGACTTACCCTGAGTCACACAGTAAGTATCTGAGGTTGGATTTGAACTCAGGGCTTCCTTACTCCAGACCTAGTACTCTATCTATTTCATCACCTAACTTCTTCTAGAGGTCATATGGTATGATAGAAAGCAAGCTGGATTTAGATCTAATGAAGACTTACTACATTCACATCCCAGCTCTGCTGGGATGACTATAAACTTCAGTTTCCCCATCCGTAAAAGGAGGGGGCCTCTGAGATTCCACCCAAATCTGGCTCTGTGATCCTCTGACATAGTAACACCTGCCCCTCCTCACTCACAGGGTCAATTGTATAAATAATAAACATGAAATACTATGGAAATCAATGCAGGAAGCACAATGTTATTGTGCCTCCATGACAACATAAAGTGAGGGGAAGAGTTTTCCCAATGACACCATGGAAAGGAAGTGCAGGCTATTGTCATCAAAGGTGTTTGAATGTGCAATTTATCCTCAGCCCCCTTTCACACTTTCACACCAACATCACAGGATGTGGCAGCTTACCAGGAATCTAAATAAAGGCTCCATTCCTCTTAGGGTTGCTTTGAACACCACCCACTCCACAGATCAGCTATCGCAAGGTGTTCCAAAGCTGAAGAAGACTGACTCCCTCCAGCTCCCTGCCCCCAAGTCAGGGATGCTCATCAGCTCACAAATCTGCTGCAACTGCTTTGAGTCACTGAGTTCTCCATGGGGTGCTAGATTCTCATATTCATCTTGCCACATCAAGTATAAGATCATCTGTTTGTCCATCCTGACCTTAGGATAGTCTGCCCTTTTGGAGCATTTCAACCATGGGTTTGCAGTTGACAAGGACTTTACAGGTAATCTAAGGTCATCTGTATAGATTCCAGATGGTGCAATGTTATTGTGACTCCATGACTACATGAAGTGAGGGGAAGAATTTTCCCAATAACAATAGTAGTGCCAACTTTTATAATAGGAAGGGCTTGAATTGTACTATTTATCTTCAAACATACCTCTCCCCATTCATACCCCTTCACCCCAACATCAGAGAAAACAGCTTCTCCAGAATCTTCCATTTTACAGATGATGAAGCTGGGACTAAGCAAAATGAAATGATTTGCCCACAGCCATACCAGTACCCAAGAAGCTAAGTGACTCACCTGTGTGGCAAGCTTGGGAATAAAAAGAGCAAAACAAACCAACAAAACAGATCAAAGAGTCCAATCCAGGACCGTGGCCTACTCTTTCTGTAAAGAGGCAAGCCGCTTCATCCCTCTCGGGTTCAGTTGTGAGAGATGGTTTCATTCTCTGTTCTTATTCTGTGGTGTCTGGCATACAATAGGTGTTTAATAAATACATGTGGATTGATAAAGGAGGTTTGTTTTAGTGACTTCTTCAGTCCCTTGAAGGTCTTTTCTAGGATCAATGTCCCTCAGATAGAAAGTAGCACAAGCAGGTCTCACCAATGGCTCTGAGTATGCCTGCCAAATTTAGGGAAACTCCCAAAGGCAGGGACATCTCTGAGGGCTGGGATGGAAAAGAAAATGAAAACTATTGTGAATGAAAGAGTGGCTCTTCTTCTGTCTTTCAGCCACCAAGTTAGAAGGATACCTTATTTCCATGCTATACTTTATCACCAGGGCCTCCTTTCTAGAAATAATGACTCATTCATTTCAATTCCTCCAGGATCCCTAATTTCAAGCACTCCCTCCATTTACACAGATAAAAATTATTCTATGACTTAGTACCAAGGCTACTGAAAACAGAAAAAATTAATAACAATGATAACTAATATTTAGATACCACTTTAAGGTTTGCAAAGCACCTTACAAATTTTATCTTATTTGATACCTACGATAGCCCTATGAAGTAGGTACTACTGAGGCAAAGGGTCTCAGGGTCACACAGCTAGTAAAAGTGACTAAGGCAGTATTTGAATTCAGATCTCTCTGCCTCCCAAGTCTGATATTCTATCTAATGTTCCAAGTAGCTGCCTCTAGATAATGCAAAAGGCATCACCTTGCAGGTCCCCTTCTTGGAGCTTAGCTATACTGGCCCTTGTCTGACAGGCATGTGGCCCATCTCCAGGCTGGTAATGATAATTACCAATTAAATAAAAACCTATACAGCACTCCAAGGCTTACAAAGTGCTTTACAAGTATTATATCATCTGATCCTGACAAAAAATCTGGGAGGTGGGTGCTACTAGTGTCCCCCTTTTACAGATGAGATTGAAATGACTTGTTCAAGCTTACCTAGCTAGTAAGTATTTGAAGCAGGATTTGAACTCAGGATTTCCTGACTCCAGATCCAGCATTTTACTGCTCCACTTAGCTGCCATAGGATTCAAAACCTTTCCACTTGAGAGAGCTTTTACTCTGTAATCAAGTCTTCAAGCACTCCCATTCATCTCCACACCTCAAAGAGAGATGGCATACGACTTTTGAAACTACAGTCATATTTTTAGGTTTACAGAAGTACTTTCCTGACAATTCTGTGGATCTGATAGCGCAAATGTGACCATCCCTCATTTTACAAAGCAGGAAAGTGATGCTTGGAGAGATGAGATGACTTGTCTAAAATCTCACAAGAAGAGTGGAAACTCTTCCCTCAGGTTTTCTAAATACACATTCAGAGCACTTTCCATTGTAGCAAGGGACCTCTCTACTGGGCATTGTCCAAATCTGGAACACTCCCTCTATCACTTCTGTCTTTTTTCCTTTAAGGTGCAACTCAGGCATTATCTTTTGAATGAAACCTTTCCCCATCCCTCCAGCTGCTAGTGCTTTCCCTTCCAAACTACCTTGTATTTAACAGATAGATGATAGAGATAGATAGATAGATAGATAGATAGATAGATAGATAGATAGATAGATAGATAGATAGATAGATGGATAGATGGATGGATGGATGGATGGATGGATGGATGGATGGATGGATAGATAGATAGATAGATAGATAGATAGATAGATAGATAGATAGATAGATAGATAGATAGATAGATAGATAGATGGATGGATGGATGGATTTGAGTTTCATTTTATATAGATGGATGTTTTTTCTACATGCTACTCTTCCTAGGTCAGCTGTAAGCTCCATGCAAGGAGGGAATTGTTTTGTTATTTGCATTTGGACCCCCAGCACACAGTACAATGCATAGCACATAGTAGGTGCTTAATAATAGCTAGCATTTAATGCTTACAAACGACTTTCCAAATTCTAACTTCTTTTATCCTCACACAAACCCTGGAGGTAGGTGCTGTTTTTATGTCCTTTATAAATGAGAACACCGAGGCTGTCAGAGAGGAAGTGACTTGATGAGGGTTACACAGCTTTTTAGTGACTGAGATCTTCCTGACTCTAGGTCCAGAACTCTATCTACGGTTCCACCCAGCAGGCTATAATAAAATATCTTGAAAAGAAGCAGAATTTGAGAAGGATCAAAAGATGAATAGATTAATCTGAATCAACAATAATAGCAAATATTTTATACCAGGCACTGTGCTAAGCTCTTCACAATTGTTATCTCATTTGATCCTGACAACAACCCTGGAGGTGGATACTATGATGATTCGCATTTTACAGATGAGAAAACTGAGGTTAAGTGATTTCCCCAGAGTCACACAGCTAATATCTGAGGCTTGATTTGAACTCAGGTCATTTTGATCCAGGTCCAACACACGGCACCACCTAGTTGCCTCTGATAACCTAACTTACTGCTAGGAAAGAATTTAAGAAGAGCCAAAAAAGTCCAAGATCCCATCCCACTCTGATACCTGAAAATCTCTCTTATCCCTGTTATCATTCCCTACATTAAGATATTGACTGGAGAAGTAAAAACATCAATAAGTTATCTTGGAGAGATGATACATTAATCTATAAGTAGTACTTACCCCATTAACTAGCTAATGATTTCGCAAGACTGGAATAGTTTTGCTAGTCTGGTTGGTGACACAGTGGAGGTAGTGACTGGCCTGGAGTCAGGATGGCTCATCTTCCTGAGCCCAAATCCAGCCTCAGCCACTTACTAGATGTGTGACTGGATAAAACCTTCTTTGCCTCAGTTTTCTCATCTGTAAAATGAGCTGGAGAAGGAAATGACAAACCATTCCAGTATCTTTGCCAAGAAAGCCCCAAATGAGATCATGAAGAGTCAGAGATGACTGAAAATGACTGACCAGCAGCAAAAGATTCAGAGCATGAAATATTGTTGGGGAAGACGGACCTGTGGGTCATACTGAAGTGGGAAGCTGCAGATGTCGCAGAGGCCGTGTGAGGGCACCGGAAACCTGAGCAGACAGTGCCCTCAGTGGGCTAGCTTTGCTACCCCTAACGGTGAAATGGATAGATGGATATCAGAAGACAAATTTCAGTCAGTCAGTCAGTAAACATTTCATTTATTGAGTACTTGCTTTGGATAAGTCACTGACCTAGATTCGGAGGGAGACTTAAAGATAAGTATGAAATTGTCCCTGTCTACTTAGCAGTTTTGCCTAAACTCAGACATCAAGCTGTCAACTTCTTCTTTAAGAGTCTTCGTTTCTGAAAAAGGAAACTGACTTGATAAACTGGGGCTAAAAACAAAAACCGACAACTTCCACAACGAGGTAAGGCAAGTTTCCATGATGCCAGCATCCTAGTGAGTTGCAGGCCATTGTTGCTCCCTGTCCATCACCCCCATCTTCACTAAAAATAAAAAATTAAAATTAAAAAACTACAAAAATTGTAAGATGTGTCATTTTGTTCTTTTGGGAAAGGGGGGTTTAGAGGGTCGGGTGTGAACACCCTCGATTTTACTGGTATCAGGCTTTGTCTCTACCAATTAGTTCAATGGCAGTTGTACAATCATAGGGCACAGGAAGGTTAAGCCGTACAGGCGGTAAGTGTCAGAGGTAGGCAGGCCTTCTGAGGCCACCGGGGTCTTTAGCCACAGCGCAAAGTAGCATCTCATAGTTTATATTACAGGCTCCAAATAAAATACCCAGGCTTTCTTCTGACATCCAATCCTGCCTAATAATTTAGATAGAATCAGACAGTAAATCATAGACAAACAATCTTGGGTTACTAGGCTGTGGAGCCATAACTAGGGAAGGGTGACTGGAGCTCAGCTCCAGGGCACCCAAATTTAGAGAGTACTGATAACTCTTTGCAATTTTTCAGCAGTCTAGAAATGAACCACAGAGCTTAGCATTTAGTTAGCAGGAGTGATTAAAATTAGATCTCAATTAGTGTGAATGACAAACCCCCTGAAGTGGTATGTGTTTGGAATTCACACTATTCAATGTTATAAGTAAAATTAGCTCCAGCCCAATGGAAAATATACGGTATGAATTTGAATAATGTTGCAACCACAGCAGGGGATTTGCACTAATTGCGACCAAGCTATAACTAAAATAAAAAGCTAGCAGAGGATGTGCTTCCTGAACTCCCCTCCTCCTTCCCTCAAGCATGTTGGTATCCCTGGAAGCCACAGATGCTCCGCTAGCTGAATTGAGGGTATCGTCCATACAGCTTACCCATAGCCATGTTGCTCCAAGGCCAAAAATGGCTCATCAACACTGCCGGTCAACTACTACACATCCAGAAGACATGACACTTTTCACCAAGGAATATCTTCTCAGGATGTCTCTGTTGATCAGGGTAATTGAATTCAAAGGATTCCCATGGAGTCACATAAGAATATAGTTGGTTTAAACATCTCAGATTGGATGTTCAGTAGATGTGTTCAACTCAGCATGTCCAAAACTGAACTCATTATCTTTCTCCCAAACCCTCTCCCAAACTTCCCTATTGCTGTCAATAGTGCCACCATCTTCCTAGTCACCCAGGATCTCAACCTAGGTGTCATCCTCAACTCCTCATTCTCTCTTGCCACCTCACCAGCTCCCATATCCAATCTGCTGCCCACACCTGTTGATTTTACTTGTGTATCATCCCCTGGAATATCCTCCCTTCTCTCTGACACGCTAGAGCAGGCCTCATCCCTTCCTGCTAGGATAATTGTAATGACCTGCTGACGTATCTGCCAGCTTTGTGTCTGTCCCTGCTCCAATCCATCCTCCATTGAGCCACTAAAATGGTTTTCCTGAAGCAAAAGTCCAACCATGTCACCCCTTCCTACTCAGTAAGCTCTGGCGGCTCCCTGTCATCTCCAGGAACACATTTTGACCTTCAAAGACACTTATAACCTAGCCCCCTCCTACCCTTCCAACGTTCTTATCCTTACTCCGGAGCAGGTAGCACTCACTGATTCAATGTAGCAACACTGGCCTCTTGGATGTTCCATCAACAAGATGCCCCATCTCTCAGCTCAGGACAATTTTTCTGACTATCCCCCACATCTAGAAAGTTCTTCCTACTCATCTCTGGCTACTGGCATCCTTTAAGTCTCATCTAAAATCACATCCTCTCAGGAAGCCTTTCCCAATCCCCCTTAACTCTAGTGTCTTCCCCCTCTTAATCAGTTTCCATCTATCTTATCTAAAGTGTGTTTGCATGTATTGATTTGCTTGTTGTCTCCCCCATTAGATTGTGAGTTCCTGGAGGGCAGAGATGATCTTTTGCTTCTTCTCGTACTTCTAGTGCTTAACACGGTGTCTGGCATATAGTAGGAGCTTATTCAATGCTTTTTGGCCAACTGACTGGTGAGTTTATACAGGATATCATCATGCTAATTGAACATAGGTTGGGGAAGCTAGGTGGAAAAGTGGACAGAATGCCAGACCTGGAGTCAGGAAGACTCATCTTCCCTTGTTCAAATCTGGCATCAGACACTTACCAGCTGTGTGACCCTGGGCAAATCACTTAACTCTCTTTGCCTCCGTTTCTTCAGCTATAAGATGAGCTGGAGAAGGAAATGGCAAACCACTCTAATATCTTTGCCAAGAAAACCCAAATGGGGTCATGAAGAATTGGACAGAACTAAAAAAAACTGGACAATAAAAACATGGACATAGAGAAGGTAGCTGTCTCTAGATGGCCTTAAGCAATGGTGGTTGTTTTGAAAGCCTCCCCTGATACCAGAAGGCAACATGGAGCAATGGAAAGAGCCCTGCAATATTTATAGCAGCACTTTCTGTTGAAGCAAAGAACCAAAAACAATGGGGATATTCATTAATAAGTGAGTGGTTGAACAAATCACGATATATGAATGTAATGGAATATTGTCATTCGGTCATTTCTCAGTTGTGTCTGCCTCTTCATGACTCCTTTGGGGATTTTCTTGGCAAAAATATTGGTGTGGTTTGCCATTTCCTTCTCCAACGCATTTTATACATGAGGAAACTAAGGCAAACAGGATTAAGTGAATTGCCCAAGGTCACACAGCTAGTAAGTGTCAGAGGACAAAATAGAGCTTGAGAAGAGGAACTTTCCTAACTCCAGACCTGGCACTCACCGTACCATCTAGCTGCCCCAGTGGCTTTGTAAATAATGAAACAAGTGGATTCAGAGAAACCTAGAAAGACTTACATAAACTGACGCATATTGATGCAAACAGAACCAAAAGAGAAATCTATGCAGTGACCACAATAATAGAGAGAAAAACAACTTTGAAAGGCTTAAGAATATTGATCCATACAGAAGCCATGCTTATCCAAAAATCCAGAAGACTAATGATGAAGCAAGCACTTCTTATCAGAGAGATAATGGACTTAAGATGCAAAATACGATGTACATTTTCCAATGTGACCAATAGGTCCATTTATTTTGATTAACTATGATTATGTTACAACAGAGGGCTTTTATTTGGGAAGAGGGAGTTGGGGATAGAAATGTGTGGGTAATGATAGTGCTGCAAAACAATGTCAATGAGACATTAAAAAATATACAGACGTGAGTGACTGAATACCCCAGACAAGGATCAGTGTGAATGGTACTCAGCTTGAACTCAACTCAGTATAGATGAGGGAGTTTACCCAACGATGTTTTCTCTACCTTGATGTTGAATTCTGTTCCCAATTGGTTTATGCCAATTGGAGGAAATTTCCTTAGTTACTGGCTTGAACTTATTTCCATAAGAGCCCCCCACAATATTATTCCACTGAAATAAGAGGTATTTAACATTTGTCTGTTTCATGGCATGTGAGTCAATAAGCATTTATTAATTAAGTGCTTACTAGGTTCAAAATATCATGCTATAGAATAGTGCCATATCTAAGTTATTTGACATTCAGAGCAGATAATTTTCAGTACCCCCTCCTCTATATGGCATAATTATTTTTGTAATAATCATTAAATGAAATAAACAGCACTAGCCAGAAAAATAAACAGGTCATTAAAATTTTCTTTCATTGAACTTTGCATACATAATTATTCCAATGTTTTTAATAAAATTAATATTGTAATAGAAAAATAAAAAAGAAATTAATTCATACTTTTTTCATTACATTAAGGTGCTTTTTTTTAAAGGGGAAGACACAGTGGCCTGTTTCAGTTCCTGATTTTTCTCAAACAAGATGCTCCATCTCCCTACCTGGACATTTTCTCTGGCTGTCCCCCATGCATAGAATGTTCTTCCTTATCTCTACCTTCTTGTCTTTCCTGGCCTCCTTCAAGTCCCATTTAAAATCCAGGAAGCTTCCCTGATCCCTCTTAATTCTATTATTAAAATCCAAGAAGCCTTTTCTCTATTAATTATTTCCAATTTATCCTGTATAAAGCTTACTTGTACATATCTGTTTGTATGTTGTCTCACTCATTATACTCTAAGTCCTGAGAGTCACACCTGTCTTTTTTCCTTTCTTTGCATCCTCAGCACTTAGCACAGTGCCTGACACATAACATAGAAGTTAAGGTTTGTTGCCTGACTGACTAGCATTGTATTTTCTGTTTTCAAGGCTAAACTTCTACGAATTTGTCAATGATTTCATCCGATACACAGTCTTGTCAGACTTGTCAATCTATCCTCACTGAGTTGAGGAACACTTTATTCACTTTATTTTTGCAAAGTTTCTCTGACATGAAGCAACAGATCTGTAAATAGTTAAGAAAAGTCTGAAACATAAGGATAAAATTGGCTAGGATTCACCAAAATCCCATTTCACAGGAGAATTCTAATAAAAACAAAACCACTAAAAGGTACAGTGTTGGTATCGACTAAATCTTCCTGCTGATAGAAGGTTCTATTTTGCTTATTCATTCCTTAGTACTAAAATGAACCATTTAGAAAGAAGAATAAATTTCAGTTTTAAAGCTATTATTCAAATTTAGTCAAACATTTCCTGTATGAACTAAAATTTGCATTTACTAAACAAAAATATTCTGTCCCACAGTTTATATTGTGTCATTTCTAAATTTTAAATAAGTACTCACACAGAAAGACAGAAATGAAGTCATTCACGATGTCTTTCTTCATCTTTATTATTGCTGTGCTATCACTCTATTTTGAGTCTATTGTTTAGACATAGGAACTTGGAATATCACAGGACTTGGCCCCAGCAACTGTGCTCAAAGCCAGCTCAAAGGACTGAACCCTTCTGAACCTAATTTCCAATGAACTTGTGAGTGTTAACTATACTGACTACGTAACCGGGAGTTCTCCGGACTAACTTCCATGTAGAATACAATGTTTATTAAAGGAAAAGTAACAAAAATGTGTTGATCTGAAGCTTATATATGTGTTGTTAAAACTCAACAGTGAAAGCAGCAGTTGTTTAGAACTTAGACCAACAGAAGTTTTTTGTTTTTTGTTTTGAGGGAACGAGGAGTATTTTATCACTGACATTGTTTAGAATGGTCTGTGCATTGGGGATAATAAAAAGCAGACTGACTTTTAGTTGATTTCAATTTTTTTTTAATTTTCCAAAGACAATGTTCTCCCTTAGTGCCTACACCCAGGGTGGACAGCTCCCAACACCCTATATAGAGAATGCCAGAGCAATGCAAGCATAAGCATAACTAGAAATGAAAATGAAAAAATTTTATAAAGCATTTACCATGTGCATGCACTGTGCTAAGTATGAGTGATACAGAATCCCCAGTCTTGATGAGGGAAATAACACACAGAGAAAAGTTCAAAGGCAAGGCAGGTGATTGTCCTGGTGGTTCCAAGGACACAGCTGAAGGGCAGGGATGGGGAGGCTCAGGATGGATTGGCCAGTGAGGTGGCAATGCCTGGATGGTAAAGTGATAGGTCAGATGGTAAGGTCCTTTCCCCTATAACCACCAGAGTCTGATGCTGGTCTCACAGATGTGGGCACCGCCTCTCACTGTTCCTCACCAAGGCAAGTAGCCTGACCGAGGTTCAGTCCTAGGGAGTCTGACCTCTAAGGAAAGGTGGGGAGGGTTCCTTTTCTCATACCGCTTCATTAAATCCTCCACTACAGAAGATATTCTCCCTCTGGCCAATAGCTGAGGGAGTAAATACTCAGTTTATGATATGAAGGAGATATGATTTATTCCTATCCACCCAAGAAATGCCAAGGCATGCTTTATCAGAACAGGATTCAATGTTTTAACTTGTTACAATCTTCTAGGAGTTTGATACACAAGCAGTTTACAAGACTGCTATCCAAACATTTCACATTCCACCTGGGCAAGGCACAGTCTAAACCCCTGCAGGTATGCGTCTGCTAGTAAATAGCCAAACTTTGGCCAATTCTCTTCTGAGTGGCTATACCTTCAAATGCAGAAGCTTTCTCAGCCTCCAGTAGGACCAAAAGCCTCCAGAATTCACAAGGTGCTCTCCAAGGTATTTCTATACTAGAAACTTGTTGGACATCTGCTAGACTTGAGAGAACCAAGTAAGTCACTGAAGAACTCCTAAGAATAAATTTAAGCAGTTAAATATGTACAGCAGAGGCATCTGAGGGTTTTTTCAATAATGGGTCACATGATCAGAAACTCGTATGCTTGTAAATCTCATGAATTTTTAACTGACAGTGATAAAGCTTAGTCTGTTAGCAATTCAAAAATAAGGATTTCAGTAGCCATTTTTGGAAGTCCGAAAAAAGCTTCATCAATTTCATTTGTACAAAAATACAGTTATAGGTCTAATGTTCATCCGTAGTAAATTTTGATTGTCTATGAGAACACTGGTGTTTATTACCAAAAATGAGGCTTAGATTCAGTTCAGACATAGGCTCATAAGCTCAGCTTTTATGTCACACGTTTCATGAAATCTTTTCTTTTCAAACCTTCTCAAAAAAGGCTTTCTCTTTTCCTTCAATAGTTTTTCACTTGATCTCACCATCATCTATGGGTTCAATTATCATCTCTATGGGGATGATTCCTAGATCTATTTATCTGGCTCTAGTCTCTCCAAACTGATAATCTTATATGTATTTGAAACCCGATATAGTCAAATGGTATCCATTTTCTTCCTCCCAACTCCCTCCACCTTTTGAACTTCCTTATTGCTACCAAGGTTGCTCATCCTTCCTATCATCCAGTTTTGCAACGTTGGTGCCATGCCTGACTCCTCCCTCTCTCACGATAATCAATCCTTTACAAAGTCTTGTCATTTCTGCTTTCACAATATCTCTTGCATACCTCCCTTCTCTTCACCCACATAGCTACCAGCCTATTTCAAACACTCATCACCTCTCACCTAGAATATTGCAATAGGCTTCTAACCAATCTCCTTGCCTCAGATCTCTTCCCACTCCCAGCTACCCTCCACACAACTGCCAAAGTAATTTTCTTCAAATGTTGATCTGACCATGTTAGCTTCCCAAGTGGTTTTCCACTACCTGTCTGATCAAATGTGAAATCCTTTAACATTTAAAGCTTTTTACAACACGACCCCTTCCTACTTTTCTAGTCTCCACTGCCTAAAGGAAGGCCAGATATGTTGTCACATCCCTCTCAGGGTTTTTTGGCACTTTATACCCTCTACAAAATGACTACAGTCCCCACCAATGATGTTACTTTACCTGTAAGCATGTGGTCACTATGCCCCAGTTCCATTTAATCACTAACAGTTGGATTAGTTTTTACAAAGGAATATTTATATCAAAAGTTATAATCACAAATGCACATACAAAGAACACAGATTTCCAGTCTTCTTCACACCTTTCTCCCTGACAGGTGCTCTCCCATTTGATGATGCTCCCCTCTTGGCTGTTCCACAAACAAGACACGCCATCTCTCAGCTCTGGTCATTCTCTCTGGTTGTCCCCTATGCCTGGAACCCTCTGTCTCCTCTGCTCTGACTGCTCACCTCCTTGGCTCCTTTTAAGTCTCAACTAAAGTCCCACTTTCTACAGGAAGCCTTCCCCAAACCCTCTTAATTCCAGTTCCTTCCCTGTGTTAATTATTTCCTATTTGTCCTGTATATAATTTGTTTTGCACATACTTAGTTACATGTCTCTGCCATTAGATCAGGAGCTCCTTGAGGGCAGGGACTACCTTTACCTCTTTTTGTATACTCGACACAGCACAGTGTCTGGAACGTAGTAGGTGCCTAATAAATGTTTATTGGTTGATCAATTGATTGATGTGGGGCTTAATCCTTGTCCCCTCTTTACCACCTCAGCTGGGGGCCTGGAGGAAGAGTGGGGAAGCACCAGGGAATTAGGGTCATAGTTTAACTTGTTTCCAACAGAACACAGTCCAGTTCCAAGTCCTAAGCCTCAGGCACCCTGGCTTCTCTGTAGGACTGGGTAACTGCAAGACCTCACGTGCAACCCTGGCTCCAATGTCACCTCGACTTGAACTCCCAAGCTCATTGGGGAGAATATTTCCAGCACTTGAAACTGAGAAAAAAAGCAACACAAAGGAGAGATCCTAGCCCTTTTCTTAGTGGAGCCAATGTCAAAGAGAGGTGGGAAAAGTACCCTCCCTCCTGGTTCAGTTCATGACACCCATACTGTGGGGGAACCATAATCTTCCTCCTCTGGAAGCAGTAGAAAAGAAGGTATGAGAGAGACAGACAGACAGACAGAGACAGAGAGAGACAGAGAGAAGGAGAGAGACAGAGAGATTATCTCAGTCTGGCTAGTTTTAAAGATGCAACCCATTCTCTCTAGAAAGCCAATCCAAAAAGGATACACCCACCCACTAAGGAGGAAAACACGGGATGCAGGGTGCCTCCGTGTTAGGAGATCTGGGTATGCCCTACTCAGCTTACATTCTACGCCCTTCCATGCACTCAAAAACACAGATAAAATGACCTCATTTCTGTTCCTTACGTATTCAAGAAACCATTTTCTATTTCTGTGTCTTTGCACTGGCCACTCCCTGTACCTGGAAAGTGTTCCATCCTACCCTCTCTGGCTTTCTTTAGATTCAGCTCCATCACCCATTTCCTGCAGGAGACCTTTTCTGGTCCATCCAGCTGCAAGTGTCACTCCTCTAAGATTATCTTTTATCAACTCTGCAATTATCTTGTATAGTCTGATTTTTACATGTTGTCTCCTCCATTAAGAATATAAGTTCCTTGAGAGGAGGTATAATCTGCTTTTTATTCGTATTTGTTTGTATCCCTGACAATTAATATGGTGCCTGGCACACTGTAAGAACTTTACTAAATGCCTGACTCATTGGTTGAGAATGTTCTTGTCATGGGAGTCTGGCGCACACGCATGTGCAGACCCAATAAGCTTGCTAAGCATGCTTTTCTACATGGAGGACACTAAGGAGCTGCTTCAAAGAAAATAATGATAATGTGTGAGAGAACGCCTTGGAGAGATTGGAGCACACATGAATAGTCTATACCTGGGTCCAGGTGGTTTATCAAATGATTAAGAGGAACCTTTTTCCATGGGCTCAGTAGCCCAAACTGTCATGTCTTCAAAGGGGCCTGAGCCAACTCTGACTCTCTCTTGACTGCTTTAGTATCTGCAAGGAGCAAGAAAAACCTTCCATTCATGGTGTCTGGCAAGACGATAAGGTAAAGAGGGTGAGGACTTCCTCACCTCTCAGGCCATGTGATCCTTTGGCACCTGTGTTCATTCTTTTTTTTTTTATCTAGGTACAAGGAATACAGTCTCTGACACATATTGAAAGTGCGAATTACAAGAATCTGGAAGTTGGAATCCAGGCTGGGTATTGCAGCTACACCACAATTGAGGAGAGGTCTTTGGGAACGACCTTCAGGACTCCAGCCCAGCAGGAGTCACCCAACAGCACCGCTGCCTTTGGAAGCTTGGTGAGACCAGTACTCGAGTCTTTCTTTTTTTGAGAGCCTTATTTATTTCACAGGAGCTAGAAGTGTGATACCACTCTTGGGCCTAAACCCAGAGCTAATCTGTAGGGAAGACTTAATCTGCTCCATTTTTCCAACTGGAGTAATTCAACCCTCCTTAGGCATACTGGCTGCCTCCTGCTTCCAAGCACTCACCAAAGTAGTGCCAGACATAGTGTTAACACTCAGGTCACCTTAGTACCACTGCAGCTCAGAAGTCGCAAACTCAAAGGAGCCACAAACCTCTTAAGTCTCCCCCAGTAAAAAGAATTATAGGCATACATCATCATGTCTGGCTTTTATATCTTTAATATATATTTTATATTTGATGGGGTTGGGGATGGAGTGTCCCGACCCAGTGATTTAATTGTTTTAGAGAATTCCTAGTGAGGAAACTCCCTCTGCCAATGCAGATATACACCTGCTTTTCAAATGATAGTCTGAGAGAACTGCCCAGACTCCTGGGAGACCAAGTAACCTGCCCAGAGTCACACGGTCAATATATGTCTGAGATTGGAGTTGACAGCTCAGGTCTTTCTGAGTCAGCTCGACATTCTTCAAGGTAGGGAGGCAAGACCAATACACATAAAACAATCGAAGAAGAATTAAATGCTAAATGGGATGGAATGACTGAATGCAGCAGAAATTCAGCAAACAGAGAGATGACCAAAGGCTGAAGCAAAAACAGAAACAAAAGCTGTCATGGACAAGGCAGGACTTAAATTGGGCCTTGAAGGGTGGGCAGGATTTGGGTCATTCTTGCCTGATTTTTGCCTAGTTTTTATAAGAAGCAGATGAGAGAGAAGAGGCCTCGTAAGCTAGATACCCACAAAAGAGTGTTGGTTTCCATCTAAATGTGATTTCTCTGGTTCTTCCAGTTTTTGTGGTGGGGCTCTGAAACAGGATGGTTTACTGAGATCAAAAGAGGTTAATCTTTGGTCAAAGGAAATGGTATCGCAGATGACGCTCAAATGTATTGCCGGTTTCTGGACAAATGATAGGTCTCAAAATTTCTAATGATTTTAGCTTCCTTCCTTCAAATAATGATTTTTATGTGATAAAAGATACAGTCATTCCACCCCTTTAGAACTGCTTTCTGAAACCCAATCTAAATTCTGCCCTTGAATTGGAGAAGCTCAGCAGATCCTTGTAAGTCTATATAGAAACTGAAAGTAGAATGAGCAGAAGGGAGAAAGGAGGGCAGAACACCAAGGAGAGTTTCTTGGAAAATGACAAAGAACAGGATTCTGTCAGAACAGGACAGCCTATTCCTATGGATTAGTTAAACTGCAGCTTTTACGGTTGCTAACGACTCCCAAGAGGAACTTTTATGAAACCTTCCCCAAAAACAATGTTGTTTCGTAAGCTCCCAACTCTGCTTTAGGCAACCCCAATGACGTCAAGACTGACTTTTCAAAGCAGAACAGGCAAGTGGTGGTGTTGCCAAGCCACAGGAATCCGAGAATCTTAGCACTGGAAGGGACCTTCCAGGTCACCTAAAGGTCGTCTGTTCCAATCTCCTCATTTACCAAAGAAAAGGAGGGACAGAGAGGTAAAATGACTTATGCATCCTTAGTGAGGCTGTCCCTTCCTGCCTTGAATGCAAACCCAAGTCATGTCCATCTTAGAGAAGCCGGAGTTTCCCTCTAAGAAGACCTCAGGAGCTACCTCCTATTGGAGGCCTCTCCCCTATAAGTTAATACCTCCTATAAAAATTAACTTTATATTTATATACTATATTTATTATACATTATAAATATATTATAATATAATATATTTGTTAGACATTATAATATGTATATGTTATAACATAATATACCTATTAGATATTATAATGTGTAACACATAATATAATATATTTATTAGACATCATAATATGTCATATCTTATATTTATTAGGCATTATATTGTATACTATATATTATAACATTCTTATTAGATAACAGATAATAATAGATTATACAGTGTTTTTAGGTGTGCAGAACACTTTATATCATGATGTCACTTCATCCTTACAACAAGTTCATGAGGTAGGTGCTGTCATTATTACCATGCTGCACATGGGGAAACTGAGACTGGGAGAGGTTAAGTAATTGGCTCAGGGACACACAACTAGTAAGTATGTGAGGCAGAATTTGAACTCAGGACTTCCTGCCTCCAAGTCCAGTGCTCTATTCAATGCCTAGCTGCTTCTTTATATATTTATATGTGCATTTATGTTAACATATGAATATATGTATGCATGTATATGCACATTCACGTGTGTGCACAATATACCTTTAAGATGCACCTGCACATACATGTGTACATGCACACACATGCCTTGTATGCCGTGTATATACATATGTACATATATGTACATGTGTATATACTTTATGCATGTGTATGCTTGCTGTACATGCATACATACACACATATATATTTATGTAATAACCATCAGAACTTATTCTCCCAACCTACACACTCTGTAGTAGGTCAAGTTCCCAGAGCTAAACTGGCTACATCTTCCCTCCCCCCACCCACCTTTCTCTTCAGCTTGGTATTATCTTCTTCGGGGCAGCTAGGTGGTGCAGTGGATACAGCACCAGTGCAGGAGTCTAGAGGACCTGAGTTCAAATCTCACTTCAGACACTTGACACTCACTAGCTGTGTGACCTTGGGCAAGTCACTTAATCCCAATTGCCTCATCCTGGGTCATCTCCAGTCATTCTGATGAATATCTGATCACTGGATTCAGATGGCTCTGGAGGAAAAGTGAGGCTGCTGACCTGCACAGCCCTCCCTCACTCAAAACAAAGTCAAGTGCAAGTCATGTCATCATTTCTCTAATGGCGTGGTCTTCTTCAGCAATGAAGGATGAACATACACACCCTATCTTCTCCAATAGAATGTAAGCTCCTTTGAGCACAGGCACTGTGTTTCTTTCTGCTGGTATATTCCAGTGCAAAACACTACAGCTTATAACATGGTGTTGTTCAGTCATTCAGTTGTGTCCAATTCTTTATAATCCCATTCTGTCCATGGGATTTTCTTGCAACGGTGCTGGAGTGGTTTGGTACTTCCTTCTCCAGTGGATTAAGCAAACAGAGGTTAGGTGACTTGCCCAGGATCACAAAGTAGTGTTTGAACTCAGGTCTTCCTGACTCCAGGACTAGTGTTCTATCCACTGAGCTATCTGGTTACTTATAACATGGTAAATTATACTTGTTTCCTTCCTCCTTTCAAGTTTCTAGGAGTTAATCCTGAAGAAGTAGGGGATATCTCTAATACTATCAGTTTGAGCCCCCACTCCCATGTGTTTCCTGCCATGTTAACCACACATGATTATCACCCCTGTTTCATTTAACCAGTTGACATCAACAAGCTTTTAAAAAGGGATATTTACTATGGAGATATAGCAAGGATAGAAGTACAAACATTTTCCTCCAACATCTGGGAGCACATACTTTCCCTTATACCACTTTGGGAAAAGTGGATTCAAACTTAACACTGCTGCTACAAAAATTCACCCCACCAAATTCCCTTCCAAATTCAGCATAATGAATGGATAGATGAGTTTGCCCCTCCACTAACCACCGTGATAGGTCAATTAACCAAGAGAAAGAGCAAGAGACTTGTTTTGACTTGTTAGTGCCTTATGAATATACCTCCATTTCAAGTTGGCAGTCAATCCAGAGAATGGAACCAGTTACATCCAGAATGTAAATGAAATGTATTTAAAACTTGTGAGCAGAGCCCTTCCATCAATACTTATCCTCCCCTCCCAGAAGCAGGATGTCCAGCCTTTTCATCATGGGTTGGCATCATGTGCTCTGGAGGTGGGGTCCATTAGCCATGCCTCTGTTACATTAATATACGAACATGTTGCCTCCTCTTATAGAATTAATGCTTCTCAAGGGCAAGACCCCAGCGCTGAGCACTGTACATGGTAGATAAATGTTTGTTAAATAAATGTTTGTTGACAGATCTGTAAAATGACTGAATGGGACTAGAGGATATCTGAGAGCCCTGTGAGCCTAAGATTGACTGATAGAATGAGTTAATGACACAATCAAGAATTCTTGACTCTTGAGCCCATCGCAAGAGTTTTCAGGAAGTAAGTCTTGGAGTTCCATCGATCCCCCAGAAGTCAGTTTTCAAGAGGCAATACAACTTCTTTCTGGGTCATGAAAGGGATTCATGTTCCAGAAAAGGTCAGACAAGATTATCTCTAGAGTTCGCTTGAATTCTTGGGATCCCATGATTCCATACTTGTGGTATATATGAGAGCACAGAAATGAATTAGATGGGTTTTTTTATCTATTAAGAATCTGTGATCAAATGAGGGAGAAAAGACAAGCACACACTCGAAGTTGAACAAGGCAGGAAATGCTAAGTGCCAAGTGAGGAGAGGCATTGTGTTCGAGACACTTGAGAAATAGTGCCAATAGCTTCTCTTATGTGCCAGGCCCTGTGTTAAGTGCTTTACAAATATTTTATCCTCACCACCACCCTGGGAGTTAGGCGCTATTTTACAGATGAAGAAACTGAGGCAGAGAAGTTAGATGACTTGCCCAAGGTGACACCACTAGTACATATTTGAAGCTGAATTTGCAAAAAGGTCTTTCTGACTCCAAGACCAGTGCTCCATCCACTATGTCACTTAGCCGCCAACTAAGGAAGGATAGAAATGTGGATGAGCATGAGTGGTCTATCAAGGTCTGCCTAGCTATCTGCACCTCTCTACTTTGGGGCCATAGAACTCCTACTGGCAAAATCAGCTCTGCCCCAAGCTCTGGGACCAATACCAGATCTAGCCAGGGAAAAAATAATAATAACTTAAAGTAAGAAATAAAATAATAATAATTGACATTTATATACTACTTTATGATCTACAAAGTGACTTACGTACATTGCATTCACCCTGGTTCATCCTGATTTCGTCCTCAACAATACTCTTTCTTATCACATCACCCAGATGCCAGATCTTGTCATCTCAAGCTGCATTTATGATATCTCTGGCATTCAGGGTCTCCTTTCCACTCTCACAGCCCATGCCCTAGTTCAGATCTTCCCGAAGTCACTTAACCTCTCTTGGATTCTATTTCCTTATTTATAAAATAGTTGGACGTGATGACCTCTAAAGCATTCTCATTCTTGTTCTTGTGATTGTCATGCCCAACTTTCATGATCTCATTTGGGGTTTTCCTGGCAAAAATACTGGAGTAGTTTTGTCATTTGCTTCTCCAGCTCATTTTACAGATGAGAAAACTGATGAGGCAAATAGGATTAAGTGACTTTCCCAGAGTCATACAGAGAGTAAGTGCCTGAGGCTCGATTTGAATTCAGGTCTTCTTGACTCCAGGCTGAGTGTTCTATCCATTGTGCCACTGAGCTGCCCCCCTCTAAAGTCCCTTCCAGTTTTACCATGATCCTACGTCTCATAACCTATTCTATTGTAATAGTTTTCTAATCGGTATTCCTGATCTAAGTTTCTCCTCTTTCCAATCCATCCTCCACACAACTGCTAAATGGATTTTTCTAAAACACAATTGGTAGCCTGTCACACATACTCTCAACTCAATAAACTTTAGTGACTTCCTATAACCTCTGAAATCAACTCCTGTTTGGTATTTAAAGCTTTTTACAAGCTAGTCCCAACCTGCCTTTCGAGACTTATTTAATTTTACTCTATGTTCCTCATTCCACAGACTCTCAGTCTTTCTCCTATCTCCCATGCCCTAAATGCATTCCCTCTTCACCTCTGCTCTCCTAAGTCCTGCTTTCTTCAAGGCTCAGCTCACGCACCACCTTCACAGGGGTAAACCTTTACAAGTAATCCACTTTCCTGATCCCTACAGCTGTTAGCACTTCACCCTACCCACACCCCACCCAGGTCACTTGTAATGTGTTTCGATTCTATATAGACCCACAAACAGCAGGGTACTGGTAAAATGTTTAACAATCAGCTTAGGAGTGGAGGGGTGGAAGATGTATGCACATTTTTTTAACTTAATCTGCATTATTAACATCTTCTCCACCAACATTTTCTCAATAAAACAATGAATCAAACTCTGATTTGTAGCATTTCCAAAGTATAAATGCTCACAGTTGGCTCCCAAGAGCACATCCTTGCCTATATATGTACATGTTGTTTCTCCTGACCAGCCTAGACTGTAAACTCCTTGAGGTTGGGCACTATTTTCCCTCTTTGGATCCGTATCCCCCAACATCTAGAATTTGTTCAGCTGCATCAGACTCTTTGTGCCCTCATAGGCCATAGAACACCAGGCCCTCCACTACATCCCAAAGCCATATTGGCTGTTCCCATCACACTATCCATGTCGTCCTCTGTCTTCAATCTTTCTCAGGGTCATAGTTGGTGCTTAATAAATGCTTGCTGATTGATTGATCTCACTTGATCCCTTACAACAACACTAGGGCAGGTCGGTTGTTTTTCAGTCATGTCTAACTCTTCGTGACCCCATTTGGTGTTTTCTTGGCAGAGTGGTTTGCCATTTCCTTCTCCAGCTCATTTTACAGATGAGGAACTGAGGCTAACAGGACTAAGTGACTTGCCCAGGGTCACATAGCTAGTAAGTGTTTGAGCATAGATTTGAACTCACAAAGATGAGTCCTTCAGACTTCAGGCCCACCACTCTATCCACTGTGCCCCCTAGCCATCCCCCAGGGTAGGAAGCACAGATATTATATTTGTTTTATACATGTGGAAATTAAGATACAAAGTGGTCTGTCCAAGGTCACAAAGTTAATAGGTGGGACAGGCAGAATTTGAACCAGGTCTAACTCCAAATTCACTGCTCTCTCCAATATAATGTATACAACTGCAATTGTAACATTAGCTAAGATAAATAAAAGTCCCCCATTAGGAGTAAACCAGGATTTCTGGTAATCTCACACTGTCTCTGCCTTTTTAGGTAGGACATAGGACCTGCCGTCAAAAAACACAAGGCAGGAGAGGAAGTTTGGTACAGGAGGAAGAACTGTGAGGATGTGAGTTTAAACTCCACTTCTGACCCTCACCAGCTATGTGATCTTAAACAAACCACTTTGTCATTCTCTTATCAGTAGCACTGTGATGATAACACTTTACCTATTTCATGGGGTGGTTGTGAAAGAGAAGGCTTTGTAAACCTTCAAGTTCTGCATCAATGCCCCTACCTCTTCCATGGTCTTCCATTTAGATGGGAGTCTTAATCTTTCCTGTGTCATGGACCCCTTTGACAATGTGACAAGGCCTGTGGACCCCCTTCTCAGAATAACCTTTGTTGCTTCTGTCCAAATTTAGCAGAGCTTGAGGTCGGTCTAACAACAGCATTCTCTTAGTTCAAGTCCAATGATAGGACAAAATGAGGCACTCTCATATCATTGAACAGTTATGAAATTGAAGTTTACATTGCCCTAAAACAGCAGGGATTTGTAATGAGGTTAGTGTGGCACTTAACTTCTCTGGAAGTGGCCCACCCTTTCTCCATGTAGAATTGCATCTGGTCATCAGGACAGGAAATGTTGAAGGATACAGCAATCCACTTGGTCTGCAAAAATCCACAAAGTCTAAGAGGCCCTGACTTCCTTGTGCCCTTAAAAGACCAGGAAACTGGGGCTACTCCAGTCCTTGGGACAGCTTTGTCTCTTTGGGGGAAAGTTAATCCCTGTTGGAGGAGAGAAAGAAGAAGCACCTCAACCCACCCCATATTGTTGAGATAGAGGACAGAAGTTGTATCAGGGGTACAGGGGTCAATCAGGTCCTGGGACTTTCTTTAAGGAAATCTGCATCCCAAAAGGGAAGGAAGAGGGATGGCCTAAACATTGTGGTGGAGAAACACTGTTAGATATTAGCTCTGTCAGAGATGGAAAGAAAATTTCAATTAGATATTACTGAAAATAAAGATGTGCTTTTTTTCCCATCCAAGTTCACAGACTCCTGAAATCTAGGTGCCCACAGACCCTAGACTGAGAATGCCTGACTTAGACCTACCCTGGCCCTAAATTTTGGACTTGGTTTGGACCTTCAGTTAATCACCTTGTATTATAGCTGTCCATTATCTCCAAAGACGTGTTCAAGTTTGGACCTTTTGCAGTCTCTCAGTTCCCGTATCTTCTCAGAGAGACCAAAGAATTAGACAAAGGTCTTAAGTTTGAGTACAGAAACAAGACCAAAAGTCAGTTACTCTAGCAACAGGTATAGCAATATAACTGAAGGTGGGCATAAAACCAGAAGATCCATCTACAGAGACCCAGGACAGGCAGAATGTAAATACTTTTATCCAAAAGTTGAAACAGAATCCAAGCTCCAAAGTTTGTATCCACACAGGCATAGGACAAATACAAGCAATAACTGGTTCTATGTGTCTAGTAGCAGGTATCAGAAATCTACTTAGAGAAATTCAGATTCTATGAGGACTGGAAGGGGAGAGGGAATGGAAGGGATTCTATCCTAAGTGAACAAGACAGAACGTCCCTTAGTGAGGAACTAAAGTTGGGCCAGCCATGTGAACAGCAATGGTGACCTAGTGACCTTGGTTGTCCTGTGTTATAATTCTGCCAGAACCATGTCACCACCTGAGGTAGGTTTGGATCTATAGGTAGAGATTAAGCAATCCTACTTGCAAAGGTGAGGGGAACCCCAGAAATAGGAAATCAGATGGGCTTCAGTAGGGTCTCAGCCAGTGAGGATTTGGATAGAGAGGAAGAAAGAGAGTTAACAGTGTAGACATACTGACCATGTTTCCAAGAGGCAGCTAGCTGGTACATGGAATAGGCAATGGGCCTGGAATCAGGAAGACCTGAGTTTGAATTCAGCCTTACATACATAATTGCTGTGTGACCCTAAGCTAGTCACTTATCCTCTGCCTTGTTTTCCTCATCTGTAAAACCGGTGTAATAATAATAGCACTTACCTCCAAAGGTGATTGTGAGAATCCAACGAAATTATATTTGCAAAGCACTTAGCAAAGTTCCTGGCACAAAGTAGATGCTTACCAAATGCTCATTTCCTTCCTTCCATTCCCTGTTGGAAGACAACCTCTAATAAAATAGAGCCTGGGTATATAAAAGCCATATTTTAAGTCAAATGACCCCTAGTCCCACCCTCTGAGATTTTTAGCAGATTTTTTTTAAGCTAGCTAGCATATAAGCAGTAATGGAGAGGCATCATGGCATGGTGAATAGAATGCAATCTCAGAGTCAGGAAGACTCGGGATCAAGTTCTGCCTTTGGCACATGCTCTCTGTGTGGCTCTGGGGAAGTCTCTTGACTTCTCAGTGACCCAGGCATCTTTCTAAGACTCTAAGTTGCAGAACTGCACTACATTGATAGAGGGCATTCCTCACCAGGAACTTCCAATATCAGTGAAATTGAAAGTCCAATCCAAAACTAAAAGGAAACAAAAATGCAGTCTAAATACCTTCCCACTGCCACAATTAATGGTCAAGTATTTGACTAACTAGAACCAGTAATTTTGCAAGTCTACTTGGGTTAATTAGTAATTACAGTTACTAATGAATGTAATTAAATTCAAAAAACCCAGATGCACGTGGATTTTTGATCACGGGGCCCACTACTAAAAAAGTAAACACTTAGTGTAGAGAAGGGTCTTGTTGAGGAGGAGTTGTATAAAGAATGTGTTCCTAGAGTGGCATTGCCTAACATTCTTGGGACTGAGAGATGATCTCCCATGTCCCAGCATCCTGGTAATGGCACCAGACAAAGATCCTTATTGGAGACAGAGCTACAAGTTAGGAGGCTTACAAAGCAATATTTTAAATGTCACACAGTACTGGCAAGATATAGAACCTCGTAGGTAATCCAAAAGGGAGGGAAGGAGGATGATTTTGGGGAGGGTGGTGGTCAGGGAGGTGGGGGAGATAGTGAGTTCTGTTTGGGATATGCTGAGCTTAAGATGTCTATGAGGCATCAAGTTCAAGATGTCCAATGGGCCATTGGAGATGTGAGAGTGGAGGTTTGGAGAGAAGTTAGGGCTAGACAAATAGATCCATCCAACAATCATCTCCACAGAGATTATTGAATCCATGGGAGTTGATGAGATGATCATGTGAAATAGTATAGAGAGAAGAGTGGAGGAACCAGGGCAGAGCCTTGGGGTATACCCACAATTGGGGAACCTGACTTGAATGAAGTCCATCAAAGGAGACTGAGAAAGAGAAGTCAGACAGGAAGAAAGCCAACAGAATGAACGATATCACAAAAACCTAGAGAGATGGAAATTTCAAGGAGAAGGCAAGTGATTTCAAGGTGATTGGCAATGTTTAAGGTTGCAGAGAGAAGGATGAGGATTGAGTAAAGGATATTACACTTGGCAATTGAGAATATTAATAACTTTGGAGAGGGAAGTTTTAGTTAGATGATGAGATCAGAAGTCAGACTTCAAAGAGCTAAGGAGAGGGGGGAGGGAAGGAGGGAGGAAGAGAGGGAGAAAGAGAGGGAGAAAGGGAGGGAGAGAGAGAGAGAGAGAGAGAGAGTAGAGACATGGATTTATAAAAAGCTTTCTCAAGCACTTAAGGTACAAAAGGGGGGAGGGGTACAGAACAATAGATAGCAAGAATGGATAGATCAAGGAAAGGTTTTTTTGAGGATGAGGAGATGTACATTTGTAGGCAGCAGGGAAGAAGTTAGTAGACAAGGAGAGATTAAAGATTATTAAGAGAGTGCTGGAGAAGATTGGGTGGAAAGAATCACACATGCAGCTAGAGGGTTTTGCCTTGGAAAAAGGTCACCTCTTCCGGTGAGATGCGTGCAAAAGGAAGAAATAGTAGAAATAGACATCTAAATGATATGAGATGAGTAGATGAGGAATGTTCAGGGAATGGTGTCCATAGATTCAGTGAAATATGAGGCAAAGATCTCAGCTAAGAGAGTTGGGGGACGGTGAGCCAAGGGAAGAGTAATGATGAAAAACTTTGAAGAAATCGTGGGGGTGAGTGGGATAGTGAATCAGTTAAGGAAGTCATTAGAAAAGGATTAGTGTAGAAGATTTTTCTCTCTTTGTGTGTGATTGTAAGATATATATGTTACTATTTGATCCCCATTCCTTGTTTCTTGTATTGTTTCATGTCTTAATTAAATGACTTTCTAGTGAATGTATGTGTCTCTGGAATACCTAGCAAAGGAGAAACGCATTAGGTAGGGACGATATAGGCTGTGATTGGAAACACTGATTACCACCAAGAAACACACTCAAACCTAAGAGTAGTGAAGGTCCCTGACACCAGTAAATAAAGTTCAATGGATAGGTTGGAGGACAGATTTTGGAGGTGCAGAATACTTAGGCTAAGGTGCTAGTCTGAATTTTTTTTCTTCTAGGCAGTAGTGAGCCACTGAAGATTTTTGAGCAAAGCTATGTTTCAAGGAGGACTAACTGAGGTATTGAGGAACATGACAGATTAGAAATTCCTCTATCCATGACCATATTTGCTACCATATAAACCCAGTCTCCCTTCTACCACCCACACATTATCTCTCCCATTCTACAATTTAAACCTCACAACACAGTAAGTAATTAGGTGACCCAGTGGACAGCTGAAGATGGAGTCAAGAAGTCCTGAACTCAAATGCAGCCTCAGACAACTTACTAGAGGTTTGATCCTGAGAAAGTCACTTAGCCTTTCTTAGTCCTAGCTGAAGATGAGAATGAGTTTCCCATTTCCTGATGTGTAAAATGGGGATAATAATGGCACCTACTTGTCAAGGCTGCTGTGAGAATAAATTAAGAAAGTATTCATAAAGGGCTTTGCAAATCTTAAAGCACTATGTAAATGCTGGCTATTATTCTATTTCAAATTGTACATCTTAAAACGTGTGTCAGACCATCTCACTACACGCCATTGTAACAAAATCTGAAATTGTTTTGTTTTGTTTTGATATGTTTTTTAACCCAGCCTGAATCCATTAGCATTGGGAACTCCCAGTGAGAGATTTGCTCTACCCAAGAGATCAGCGTCTTCCCTGTAATTTATTGCCTAAATGAAGAACAAGCAAAATTTCCTCTATGAAGTTCAATTTGCACTTTGTCATCCTAGCCTGGACTGCTAAGAACTTCATTTGCAAAGACCAAATAACGTAATTTCTCTGTGTTTAAAGCAGCACAGTGAAACAGATTGCACAAAAAAAAAATCTACCCAGTCAAAAACATGAAAGTATTGGATGAATGGGAGTTCATGTCCTTGAACTTTAGGACCTAACTACACTGAATTGCATTTTTCACATCAATACTTTTGGTCTAATGAACATTACCAATTAGAGGAGTAAGAGAGAGTTGTACAGAAGGCTAGGTTTGGAATCAAGAAGACTTAGGCTGAGTTCTGCTTTCTAAAATAACTGCACGTCCCAGGGTAAGTCATTTAATTTCGATGTGCCCCATGCAAGCCCCTAGGACCTAACCATAAGCTATAGAAAACTGAAAATCACAGATCATTTGCCTGAATATTATTAAAAATCACCCTAAGTTTATCTTGATATAAGAACTGCTTTCAGATTCATGGCTGATTCATGGCTGTGCCCCTTTCAGAGCTCAAATAGCCATATTTGCATACGGAAGGGTCGAGAACCCTGCAGCTGAAAAGCTGGCAAAGACCATGTACTTGCCTTCTGGGTATAAATTACCCATGAGCCTTTTCTCTGCCCAGTCATTTACATGAACTAGTTTAGCTTACTGGAGAACCTTGAATGGTCATAGTCTAGTTTATGATATCGCCTTCAGAGACAGAAATTTGGGAAATAAGCTCTCTCGCCAAAGAACCTGGACCTATACCAAGGAGAGTCCTCAAGGAGAAGAACAAGACCAAGCTCGTGGGCATTTGCTTACAGCAGCTGCCTCATTCTTTGTTCCAGAGTTTGTCACCTGAGAACAGCCTGAGAGCAGAGACTCTGAGGGAGTAAAACTGGGGAAGCAGGTGAGGTAAAAAGAGAGATAATATGCATTTATTTTTTACTATGTGCCAGGCTCTGTGCTAAGCACTGGAGATATAAATACAAAGCAAAATAAAGATAGTCCCTGCTTATATTCTAATGTAAGAAGATAATACACAAAGGAAGTAGAAAGTGGGTAGTGAAAGGAGGGTGAAGATACCCTAAGAGGCATGGAATTGAAGTCTTGAAAGACTGAAGAAATACAGCCTGGAAGGGAATGAAGTTTGGCAGTCCTGGATCCCTTTTCAAAATGTCATTCACCAGTGGGAGAAGGGGGCTGGCACAAGGCATGGATGTTCTAATATAAGGAGACTCCAGGTCTTACTCCAAAGTAGGACTACTATAGAGGTATGATTGGAGCTCACAAAGTCAGAAGCATAGCCAGGAAGAAAATAAAAATGGACCAGACTGAATCCTTCTCCAAAATGGAGGCCCTGGGAGAAATTCACCAGTGAGATAAAGGGACTGACATGACAGAAAAATGATTCAGGGTGAGGATGCTCCAGATGCGGAGGGTGGCTCCAGGATGAGACTACACTACCCTAGAGAGGTTTTTGCTAATACTAGAATAAACACTTTGCTTTTTCAGGAAGAACTGAACAGTACCATAGCCAGGAATTTTGGTTGAGCCAGAAAATGGTAGGGACTACAGACAAACTATGTCTGATAGTGACCAGTGGACCACTGGAACACTGTCCAGCAGAACAGAGGCTAATGGATCATCAGGACAATATCTGGTGGAGACTGTAAGACCAGGTCAATGGGAATAACAGGAAATCAGCAACACAGGCACATCATCCTTCCTTGTTCACGTCTTTGGCATATGTGTTTGTGCCTCTTTGCTTGGGAACCCTATATATGTCCACTCTCCCACTGATGGAGTGTGTACTTATAGTAAAGTCCAACCCAAGCATATCAGGAAGATATTTTCTTACTGTGCTATTCCAGTAAATGTCTTTGCTTTCAGTTAATTGTATTCTTTGACTGATTATTGGAAGTAAGCACACTGGTTGGGGCTCATGACTATTGTTTTAGGAGCACACACTCACAGAGTATCCTGAACCTAAGAGACACATCCCCCAAGGGAACCAGCCTCTGAGTGCATGTTGAAGGTAGAACATACAAAGGGCACTAAGTTGAGTTTTCTATTTTACAAACTTTTCATTTTTCCCCTCAGGTCTCAGATTCTTCCAGCATTTTTAGGAACCATTTTCTGTCTTTTTTTTAACCTCTATCTTTTTAAAAAACTTACTCAGCTATACATATACATATACACATACATATATATGAATATATGTGTTTTTACATACACATATGTATACATATACATATACACATGCATACGTATATATGTGCATACATGCATGCACACATACACATATATTTATGTATGTGCACACATAGACATATATGGGTGTACATGTATATACACACACTCAATATATCCTGCAGCAAACTGTTCTGGTCTGATTCAGGAGAACCCAAAAAAGTTCTAACTCACCATACGAAGGGATTAAATTCTCCATAAGTAGACTTCTGCTGGAAAGCAAGATTACAATGGCAATACTAAATATTACAATTAAGTATGTGCCATGTTAAGAAATAACTGTGTTGTTTTTTAACAGATGACTAAGTAAGGAACCTCCAAAGGGGAAAATCTAGAAAAGAATGTGATCATCTCAAGCAAGTCACTTCTCTCTAAGCCCATTTCCTCTGTAAAATGAGGGGATTGAATTAGATGATCTCTAAGGTCCCTTCTAGCTCTCAAATTCTATGAAGATACAGGCAGACTTCTTCTCCAACACAACCATCAAGATGGGCAACTTCTAAAAGGTCTAACAGGCCCCAAGACAATCTTCCTGTGAAGGCAAAGAGATCACAAGGGATATAAATAGGGGTGGGGAAAGCTATTTTGGAGTGAAGATGGTGAAAAAAGTGCAAGGGAAAAAGGAATGGGTCAGAACAGGTGACAGAGGGGTATATATCTGGAGGAAGACACATTTGTTAGCATTTGTTAAGCACCTACTATATTCTAAGCTATAGTATATACTGAGAAGGCAAACATAAACATGAGAGAATCTGTCCTCAAGGACATATATTCCTTTGGGTATAATATATTATAACATGGTCATAAATAGGTAAATATAGGATACCTACAAATTAATTCAAAGTTAGGAAAGAGGGACCTAACAACTAGGAAATCAGGAAAGGCCTACTGAAAGAGGTAATAATTGCACTAACACCAGAAGGAAAGTAGGAATTCCAATAGGCAGAAGTAAGGATATCCCTTGTATGGGGGACAATTTATGAAGATGGGAAGACAAGAAATAATGCTATGTACAAGGAACAAAATAGGGTATATAAAGAGGAGAAATGTGTGATCAGATTGGAGATACAGATTAGACATCTACCACATCATAAATATCAAACAAGAAAAAACGTATTTGATACTGGAGGCCAGAGAGAGCTGTTGAAACTCTTTGAGGAGGAGAATAATATGATTGAACCTGGGCTTTAGGAATGTCCATTTAGCAGTTATGTGGAAGATGGATTGGAGAGACTAGATTCTGGGAAATCAATCAGTCTTTAAGAGTAAAATTGCTTCATTCTTTGTGTTTCTATCCCCAGTGCCTAGGACAGTGCTTAACGAATAAGAGGCACTTAATACATACGTGTTCATTTATTGGTTACCAAAGTATTCCAGAGGAGAGATGATGAGAGCCTGAATTAGAGATGCTGTGTTGTGAGAGGAAAGAAGGGGGTGGATGCAAGATAAGAGGAGGTAGAATCAATGTTTCCTTGTGTAAAATTGAAATAATAATACTTGACTAAAAATGCTACAATCCATGAACTAAAATGCCATATGAGAAGTTAGGCCAAGAAGGATGGGAGATGGTCGAGAATGAAATTTTGAGAACACAAAGAGAAACAATTTCATTGAGAATGAAAAATGGGGTCTATTTGAAGTGCCTGGTATGGATAACTAAGGGACTCACCAACCTAGTTAGATTATTTTTTTTTAAAAGAAAGGTACAGAAAATGGAAGCAAAGCCAAGTAAGACAGGATAAATAATAACAAATGGCATAGTCTTGTAAAAAATGTCAGGAACGTTAACATTTGAAAGGATCTGAAGCTGGCAAAGGAATTTTCCTTTACTTGTGAAAAGTGGGAGTGGTGCGATCAATATTGGAAGGAAAAGGAGGATCAAAGATAGGATAGGACATTTACTTGGGATGAGGGGGATGATGAAAACTGGCAAGAAAAGGTATAAAGCTGATCAATCTCTATTTGGACTCTGTTTTTTCAGCCAAGGACAATGCCAGTTGAACAGGAAATGACAAAGCAAAAGGAGCTGATACCCAAGATAAGATAGCAAATGGTAAGAGACTGCCTAGGTGCCCTAGAAAAATTCAAGTCATCTAACTCAAAGTAACTACATCCTCTTATATGAAATAAACTACCAGATGTGGTTATTAAACCACTGTCAATAATATTTGAAACCTCATAGAAAAGGGGAGAGGTACCACAAGATCATAAAAGGGAAAAAATCCCAATTTTCAAAAAAAAAGCGGAGGGAAGAAAACATTCTTCAGACTATAGGCCAGAGAACTTGACTTCACTTCCTAAAAAAATATTAGAGTTGATCATTAAAGAGATTGTTGGTGAATATCTAGAAAGGAGTTATTAAAGAGACAACATGACTTCATCAAAAAACAGTTTATGCAAGATCTATCTCATTTCCTTTTTTGATAGAATTACTAAACTAGTAGATAAGGAGAACACTGTGGATGGATTTTATCTAGATTTCAGTAGAGTTAAAGTATCTCATACTTGCAGAGAAAATGAAAAGATTAACTGATAATACAATTAGATCTGTTCGGAACTATTTGAAAGGTTGTAATCAAAGAGTAGTTATCAATGGTCCACAGTCAATATGGCAAGCAGTTTCTAGTGTCCCAGGGATCCATGCTTGGCTCTGTGTTGGTTAATATCTCCATCAGTAATGTGGAAAAGAGTGTAGCCAGTGTCAGTATGTGCAAAGTACACTGTTCCTTCAAGGACTTTTCATTTGGAGCACTTTGGTTCTGAAAAGGGTGAAAAGAGTATTTTTGGTTCAAGGAAAAGATGTATGCTAATTGTCAAAGGATATAAGAAATTGCTCCCATTTTAGATGAATATTTAGATATCTGAAAGCTGTAGGAAAAGAGTTTCATTTAATGAAAATTGCTTTTTAATAAAAACAAATTTAAAAATTAAACTGTTTAATAAAAGCAATAACATATAAGTATAAAGAAATACAATTTTAATATAAGATTTGAATAATTTGGGGCAGAAAATGAACTGGGGTATAAATATAAAGACTATAATCTCCTTATAAATGATAGAGAATGATGCTTCACTTGTAGGGGAATAGTTTAATGTTACAAAGAGGCAGAGAAAAGTCTTTAATTTATGTTTAAAATGGAAAAATATAAATGCAAAGAAACACAATATCAGGGGCATCAAAGACATGAAGGGCCAGGTCGAAGCCTCCAGAGTTTGATAGGGAAATTGTGACTTTTTAGTGAAAGATGATTCAGTGAGAGTCAGGAAGCTCTCATAAAAGCCAATAAATTATAAAAGAACAAAAGAAAGGAACTAGGTTATAAAAGAACCAGACACAGAAATCTGAAGATACATAGGGGAGAGACAGGCTAGGGAGCTGCTGTGTTGAAGCATAGGTAGTTATAAGAAGTTAGCTGGTAGAAGGCTTTAGTTGAGTGATTCTTAATTGGTGAGAGACAGGAGCTATTGACCTTCAGCACCACCTAGAATTGGAGAGAAGTAAGAACAAAAGAGAATAGTACTTCTAGACCTCAAACTGTATTATAAAGCATCAGTCTTCAAATCTAGGATTGGTTAAAAAAACAGAGATAGATCACTGGAACAAACCAGACAAGGTAGAATCAGGGGAAAATGGAACTCAGTAACTCAGTGTTTGATAAAGCAGAAAATGTGAATTACCCGAGGAGGAAAAACTTCCTTATTTGATTTTTTTTAAAACTGCTAAGAAAGCTAAAAAGAAGTCTGGCAGAAATTATGTTTAGACCAACACCTTATACCATATTCCACAATATAGTCTAAATAGATACATAACCTTAACAATATTAAGGAGTATACATAAAAAATTAGAAGAGAAACAGATCATATACCTCTCTGAGCTATGTATGGAAGATACATTCTTTACCAAATAAAGGGTAAAAAAAGTAATGAAAGATGAAATAAATAAATTTGATTACATGAAACTAAAAAGCTTCTGCACAGACAAAATTAATACCTCTAAGTGATCAAATGGATAAAATATCTCTTTTTCAAACATTCTGACAAGGGTTTGATGCCCAAGATATACAGACAATTAGTAAAAATATATTACTGATAATCACTCCCTCATAGACAAGTGGCCATAGGAAATGGAGAAACAGTTCTCCAAAGAATTGCAAACCATTCATAACCACATTAAAGAATGTTCTAAATGATTAATAATAAAAAATGCAAATCAAAGCAACTCTGAGTTTTCATCTCACATACTGAAAATTGGAAGGAAAATTACCAAAAAAAAAATGGTAACGTTGAAGGGGTTATAGAATGATAGGTATTAATACTGCACATTGTTGGTGGAGTTGTGACATGGTGCAACTATTTTGGAAAGCATGTTGCAGTTAGGCAAATAAAATGCCAAAGAAGCTATCAATAAGAAGAAAGTCTTCAAATACACCAAAATATTTCTATCAGTACTTTTTGGGTTTCCAAATAGTTGGAAACAAAGTAGATGTCCATTGAGAGGAGAATGGTTAAACAAATTGTACTACTTGAATGTAAGGAATAAATACTGCTGTGCTATAAAAATGATGAATGTGATGAAAACAGAGAAGCATGAAAAGATTTACTTGAACTGATGCAATGAAGTAAGTAGAGCCAAGAAAACAAAATACACAATTACTACAACAAATAGAAACAACAGCATACAACAAAAAAAAAATCAAAAGTGAACATAACAAAATTATAAAGATCAAGCATATCATGGGAGTTATATATTGCACATGTTTTTGAACTTTTTCAATGTATCAATCAGTTGTGCTGAAAGTTTTTCCTCTTTAAAAAAAATGCTTTTGTTCTATATGATGGCTTTCTGAAGGGAGAGTGGGGAGGAAACAGGAGATCCCTATGATTGTGTAAAAAAACATATCAATAAAAACTTTTTTAAAAAAATGAAATTCAATAGGAATAAATGTAAAACTTTATACTTGGAGTCAAAAAGTCAACTTCACAAGTACAAGATAAGGAGAAGCATGGATATTTGAAAGGTTTTAGGGGGCTTCAAGCCCAATATGAGTCAGCAATGTAGTATGCCAGCCAAAAAAGCTAATGTGATCTTGGGCTATATTAAAAGAGGCAATGCTTCCAGGAATAGGGAATTTACAGTATCACTTTACTCTGTCCTCATCAGATCTCATCTGGAAGACTGTGTTCCATTCTGGATACCATAGTTTAAGGACACTGATAAGTTGGATACTGTTCAAGAAGGATACCCAGGCTTGTGAAGGGCCTTAAATCCATAAGAATATAGGTTGAAGGAACTTGGTACTGTTTAGCCTGGAAAAGAGAAGACCCTAAGAGATCATGACAGCTGTCTTCAAATATTTAAAGAGCCAAACGATGCAATAAAGGTGAGATTTGTTCCGTTTGGCAGAACCGTGGGTAATGGGTAGAAGTATTAAATAGGTCAATTAAGGTTTGATGTCAGGAAAAACTTCCTAATAATTAGAGCTCTCACAAACTGGAATGGGTTGCTTTGGAGGCAGTAGGTTCTCCCTTGTTGGTGGTCTTAAAACAGAGGCTAGAACTCACTTGAGTATGTTTTAAACATACTCAATACTTGAGTATCCACCTCACATACATGTGGGCTAAAA